>LTAE01004701.1:0-31253 GCA_001647135.1 Pontederia paniculata | reverse complement strand
AATACACAATTAACATTTATAATCTCATATGAATTATATCATGTATATCACACCATGTGTTCTTTTAAAAGAAAAAAATGGTGTTTGATAAAATCTCAACTTGTGAAATTGGTGGAGGCTATTGCAAGACAACTACCTTTTGGAATATATAAATTCAACCTTGCTTGTTTTAATATTCAAGGCACCAAGCCTGAGAACCTTGCATATTATAATTTCGGCTCATTAGTTTATGTAATACATATTATAAGCTCATCTTAAAAACAATTGTTAACTAGCTCAAGGATTCTCATGCCGTCATGGATTTCATCATCAAATAGGATTTGTTTTGTGAAGGAAGATTTAAGATAATATGATTGTGGCGCAATAATTAATACAAGAGGAGGCTCTAAAAAGTGACCTTCAAATGGCCTCCGACTCATTGTCATGAAGCTTTAAAAATGACATGAAACTTCTACAACTACCAAACAATTAACATGAAGCTATAATGAACTGTGTAACATCGACACATGTATTACGAAATGGTAGTCTAACTAAAGCATTTGCCATCAAGAGAGGCATTCGACAAGGATGTGCACTATCTTTGTATCTACTTGTGTCGTGCATATAAAAATTAAGTCATTTAATAGATGAAAAGATGTGTGCAGGATTGTGGAAGCCAAGACTCGGATGTTTAACCCCCAAGGTACATCATGTACTCTTTATTGATGATTTACTTTTATTTGTCGAGACATCTATGGTGTAGGTAAAAATTATACAAAACACAATCAAAACATTGTTGAAGCATCGAGAGAGCAGGTCAACATGGAAAAATCTATGGTCTACTTCTCCAAAAGATACCATAGTTGGTAACAGGAGCAATAGGGCGTGTCACTCTAGTAAAATTAGTAACCTTTACTTTGTCAACTTACATAATGCAATCAACAAGACTCTCAGGCATCATCATCATCAAGGAGGTTAAGCAACTATGTCCGGGATGTATATGGGGCAACACCAATGAGCATAAGAAAATGCATCTTGTTAAATGTTGAAAGATTACCCTTGCTAAAGAATCAGGAGATCTTAAATTGAAGAACTTAAATGAATTCAACAATGCATGTTTGTCAAAGATTTGTTAGGAACTAATAGATAACAAGGACCTCCTTTGGGCCCAAGTTTTAAGGCATAAATATGATAATCCACTAAATGCAATATCCCGATTCAATATGAGAGCAAAAGCATCATGGTTCTATAACAACTTATGTAAAGTTTAGGGGACCACAAAGCAAGGAATTGGTTGGGATATATGTTGGCAATGGACAAAGAACAAATTTCTATACAGATCGATGGCTTTTAGACATGGATCAATTCAGCTCCCAAGCCTTGGGGTCATCGAAAATTCATCTTCCAAGCAAGGTGATAGCTGATCTTGTCACACTTGGGGAGTGGAACCTGAGTATCGTGTATAATACACTATCATAGGAAGTCGTCCTCCTAACAACAACGTTGCCGACTAGCTTGAATAGGCCTAATAAGATAATTATATGACGACCGTTAAGCAATGACATTTTCACAACCAAATCAGCATATGACGTTTGATTTTCATAAACAAAATGGTCAAAGTAGAATGTGGAACTTCATATGGAAATGACAAGGTCCAAACCATGTCATATCCTTCCTTTAGGTATGTTCCTTTGATGGCCTAATGACAATTTCATTACGAGCTAGAAATGGAATACAGTGTTCCACTACATGTCTATGATGCAAACAGAGGAAAAGAGCAAGCATACTTCTCTTCTCCTGAACAACATCAGCTACAATGTGCCTCAACCTCCTGAAATTGGAACAAAATGAATGTTGACCGTTCAACAAGATGCGACCCTAACATAGCCAAACTAGAATGGTTTGATTCGTAATACAAATGGTGATTGTATAATAAGTTTTAAATAATGCAACATAGACATAACAACTCCTCTTTGCATGATTGAGTTAGAAACGACATGGGAAAAAGGAGTCCAACAATTAATTTTGGAGTATGATTC
Source organism: Pontederia paniculata (assembly GCA_001647135.1). Classification (NCBI taxonomy): domain Eukaryota; kingdom Viridiplantae; phylum Streptophyta; class Magnoliopsida; order Commelinales; family Pontederiaceae; genus Pontederia; species Pontederia paniculata. The sequence goes on along the minus strand of LTAE01004701.1, from coordinate 29,235 downwards.
TATGGAAGCTCTAGAGTGTAGCAAATGCAGCATATATAAGCTTTAAAAGCCTGTAAGTCAAATAGGAAAATTAATTATTATTAGTTGTGTTTCACATGACAATAACTAATATTGTATGAAATTATACTATTCCCATTTTAGTTTTCCAACAAAAGCGGTAAAGGAGATGATGAAAATTATTTCTCACTAGAGTGCAATAACCAAGATAACCAAATGAGGAGGCAAATATTCTAAAAAAAATCATACAGTACACACAATTTCAATGACTCCAAACAAAAAGTGCTACTATTTTTTGTTTATCTTTTGCAAGGGACGTATGCTTATTTTTTATATCATCGGAAAAAGACATCATATTCCAAATTAAGCAACATACCAAATTCCATATATTTATATCTCAGTATCATAATAAAAGAGAACATTATTTCAACTCCTACTTCCATATCTATTCTACGTTCATACACAATAAATAGTAACCACGAACAAGCCATTTTTGCACCAAGTAAAAAAAAAGACTTCTAGATATTTATTATTTTCTTTTTTGTATTATACTTTCAGTTTACTTTCATGCCTCCTCTCCCATACACTGTACTGAGCCCCGGAGGTAGCGACATGGAATCCCCTGGGGATAAGATGGCGTGCGACGTGGTATCTTGCTCCAATCTTTGCTATAACTTTGTTATCAATCATTGCCATATACAGATCACCTTCTGCAACAAGAATGTGCACCCTGCTCCTCGGATGAATCATGTTACGCTTCCTGATCGCAGCCAATGTTTTAATCTGCTGTTTGTATTTGCAATCCATCAGATGATCATAGAACTGCACCAACAAAAACCTCTCTCTAATTTAATGCATGCATTTGAAGAATCTAAATAGATATATAGAGCAAGTTTTAGAAGTATTATACGTACAATGCAAGGGATCCCTGGATGAGTTAGAATGTATGCATAGCCCTCCATGATGTTGTTGGCTGGGAAAGGCCACAGGTTCTGGGTTGAACCAGTGTCGTGGTTGTCGATGAACGTGACTGCCTTGTCCGGCAACAGTCCTATCATCCCTGGCGGCCTCCCTGCCGGATCTTTCAGTCTCCACAGCTCACCTTGCACCGCCGCTTGCAAGATACCCTTCGTGGTGAAGTCGAATGCCGTCGCGGGCCCTCCCACGGCCCGAACCCAATTGACCAGCTCCTGCCGGTGCTGGTTCTGCTCGTAGTTCGGCTTCTGATCGCCGCTGTAGGCCAAAGGACTCCAGTACTCGCCGACGACGAACGAAGGCTTCGTGTGGTTCACGTAGAGGCCTGCGATGCTCGCCGAATAGCCCTTGGAGAAGTCGAACCGCCAGCCGTTGAAGCCGATGTCTTTCTTGAGCCAATTCATCCAATCAGCGAGTTCCTTTTGGACTATGTGGTTGAGATGGTCGACGTCGGGCGCCGCCGGGAAGTCTTCGCCAGTGTCGGGGTTGCCGGTGTTGTCGGAGTAGATGTCACCCCTGCAGATCATCTTGGGGCCCCAGTCGAGGCGAGCATCCGGCGTGCCGCCTTCGAAGATGCTGTAGATGCCCCTCGCGTCCTTGTAGTCGGCAGTGCGGTGGTTGATGACGACGTCGGCGATGCATTGGATGCGCTTGCCTTGGAAGAGGTCGATGAGCGCTTCCAGCTCATCTTCGCCTCCGTATCTTGATGCATTCAAGTCGTACAGTCTTCCTGGCAAGTAGCCTGAAGAGAAAACTTTGGAAGATAATTAACTCAATGTTTAATCTTTTTCTTTATTTTTTTGCAATGTTAGGGATGTAAATTTATTGTGAATTTTATATAAAAGTTATATATTTTTTAAAAGCGAAAAATATGTATATAAATATATTTTTCTAGAAACTCGTTGTACTAAGAATTTTACTCTTCTTTTTACTAAAATTATGAATAACTTGAAGAGTTTAATCATTCGCAAGTTTAGAGGTAAACATATGAAAAAAAGACATAAATAAAGTCCCGAATTATATTGCGTGATGCAAGGAAGGGTAATTAAAATCCGTAAGTTAAGCATATAAGATCAAAAAGCTGCTAAATTATTATAATATATTTGCATGAATTAGTGCAACTTTTCTGAGACTCACGAGTATTAACTTACTAATAGCAAAACGATTCAGCTACTTTGAGGCGTTACATAACGGAAATTAAGGACCAGCGCAAGTTTGGTGACACCCAACAATTATTCATTTTCTTTCAACTAAAAAAGACAACCATACTAATCCACCCCATATTAAAATGGAGGAGCACTATAGTGGAGCCTCAATAAATATATATTAATACTCCTAAATTCTCATGTGCACAAGAAAAAAAATGACTATAATGTTCTTAAGTCCAATAGTTTTAATTTTGAATGTCAAGGTTAAAATAAATCAAATAAATAAACCTTGTTCCGTCACCGAGTGCGAAGGTGGAGGGAGCCAAACATGAGTGATTCCAGCGCCGGCTATGTCAGAAACTTGACCCATCAAATAGTTGTACCATCCTCCTTCTTGTCTCCATGACTCCCAATTAAAAGCCTGCAGCACATTTAATTATTTGTTATATATTGAATGCAGGAACTAAAACGGGGTACTCTGAAAACATTCATTCGGAAGCATCTGTCATAGGAACAATCACGAAGATCTATCACAGCAGCATGCAATATTTGCTTTAGTAAACTAGAAAAAAAAGAAATGGAACAAGGAACAGCACACAAACAGTTTACAGTACTCTACCTGGAAGAGGATTTGTGCAGGAGAGAACATGGGTGGCAAGAGATCACAAGTAGGAGCATTAGAAGTAGCTGTGAAAGAAGATGCGTCCTCATCTCTACTGCACTACTTGTTCTTCAAGCAAGAGAAACAAGTCGGACAGTGCGTTATGTTGATCGCCAACCAGCGACTCCCTTTTATATATACTACACGGAGCAAAAGAGACCAAAAAAAGGAAAAAAGATAGCGACTAAATACTGCTGCAGTTCGTCTACTAATATTTGCGGCTATTTGTATATGGATAAATGAAAGCCGTTATATACCAGGCGAAGAAGAAGACGGCCGGATAAAACTATTTGGATGGAAGCTTTTTAATTTCCTTCTGTCACTATGCATACGCTCGCAGCGAACGAGCGAGCTTTGGTCGTCTCTTACATATACATCATGCATTAATCCGCCGTCTCTTTAGTTTGAAGTAAACCTTTTGCAGGAAGTGATATTGGCTTTATCTGAAATAAGAGATGATATTAATAGTTGATAATAAATTGCCTGCACAAGAAAGCAAATATAAGGTCCTATTTGGATGTTTTGAAAAAAAAAATCTCAAGTTTTTGAAAACAATGTAAGATACTTTTTAACATTGAAAATATTTAGAATGAGTGTTTGGATATTACCTCTTGAATTTTTTTTCCAAATAGTTAGTACAGTCATGATAACATTTACAAAATTTAAATATTTATAATACAGTTTATATTCATAATCTTAAAATTATCGTAACACACTATAGTTATTATAATAAGATCATTTTAATATGGCTACCTTACATTGCAATATAAATAAAATACATTTATCAACTATCAACGTATCAACTTAATACTTTATCAACTTAATCTGTTAAAGATTAAAAAAAATAACGTATCAACTTAATACTTTATTTTTACTGTATATCCAAACACGCCCTAAGTAATGTTATTAGAACCGGACCGGACATTGACCCGGCGAGACTCCTGGTTCCGGTCAAACCGATCAAGTCGGATGGTCGAACCGATTAATAATAAAATAATATATTTATTTACAACATCTACTAACACATATTTTTTAATTATTATAAAATTACATATTATTTTATAATAACATAATTTACAAGTTTTAATTAAAGATAAATGACAATAATACTGTTTATTTTAATATCAAATATACATTATAATTTATAAATGTATATTTCATGAATTCAATTATTAATAAACATCATAAAAATGTTAAACTTGGAAGAAAATTAAAATAACAATTAAACTTTTTTCATTCAATGATTCATTTTTTAAATATTTTTCTATCCAAAAAAGATAAAAAATGCAAAAACAATATGGTATTTGCATAAAGTAAATTTATTTAAATGAAAATGAAAAGTCATATAGTTTGCACATAAATCTTATATATATAATATTAAATTTCTCATTATCACTAAACACTACTTAGCATTATGGTAGAGCAGGTCAGCAGGGTTCAACTCCAAGTGATGACACTATTTTCCTCATTTTTGAATAAAAGAGCAATTATTGATAGGTCTGATTAAATTGGCCGGTCTGATGAAAATCGTCCGGTTCAAACGGTCAAACCCGAGTTTTGATCGAGCTTGACCGGTTCAAAACGGTCTGAATGCTTGTCCGGTTTGAAGAGCGAACCAAAACCGTCTTAGTGAGCGGTCGACAGTTGAACCGGTCGGACCGGTCGGACCGGCCGGTCCCGTCCGGTTCTAACAACACTGGCCCTAAGATTTTATTTAACGATGATCAATATATAGCATATATAGTTTTCAATTTTTTTTGTTCGAGAAAGAGGCGGCCGGAGGAGGATGGCAGAGCATGACGAAGTTTCGAAGCACGACGACTTCATCTCCTTCCTTCGGCGGAGCGAGAGAGTTAGGAGGAGAGAGAGAACGAGGAGCAGCTGGAGCAGGATGACGAGGGGCCAGAGGAGGACAATTTCGTCTCCTTCCTTCGATGACGACGGAGTGAAAGATTTGAGGATGAGAAAAAGTGACGACCGACTATCTTAAAATCCCCTATCAATCTATCAAATTTGGATCGTCCATAAAAAGTGGACGACACCGATCATTTTCTTCTTTAACTAATAAGATCAATCGTTCATCTCATCATCGACGGTCCAGATGTGCTCAGTATATATACTAAAATTTGGTGCTGAGCATATATATTAATTCCATATATATATATATATATATATATATATATATATTCTAATTAATTATGGATATATTGTTAAGTTGAGAAAACAGATAACAAAAAAGCTAAGTCCTCCTAAATTCAAGGTAACCAAGACCTACAAATCCACACAAAAAAAAAGGTGTACGTAATGATCATATTGTGGGTCGACTAGAAAGAGAGCAATAACGACGAATCTGAAGATGGAACCTTTTGCACAAAATGTGCTCAATTTTGAGATATGGACCGAATCCATGTGTTTTTCCTTGTCAACGGGCCAAGTTTTATTTTCTTTTGTGTTTTATTTTATTATTAATAATTGTATTATCTTTATAATTATTATTGTTACCGAATGGGACGATAAAATATAAGTTTTTTATCTGAAAATTTAGCTATTTCATCAAATACTGTTGTACAATGGACACATAATATAAAACCATAGAATTCAAAAGTCGTTATTCCCTTATACAGAAAGGAGTTATTATTAGCACGTACACGTTATTTTTTTTCCGGAGGAAGTTATATTAAGTTTTGTCAAATTAAATTCTAGAGATCAAATGCTAATGCATAAATTAAATATATTCAGAAGCCTAATCCCACGCAAAAAAAAGAAACTAGTATCATAAATTTTTAGTAACATTTTTTTTCCCAAGATCATATGGTAAGAGTTCTTTTTTTCCAATGATCGAGGACATCACATCATTGTACTTCAACATTTGTTAGTATACATTATCGAGTGATGGGATATGGCAATTCACAAAGAAAACTACAGACTTCATGGTGACGTTTAATTTTTTTATCAGTGCAATAATAATTTTAATAATTCCTTCAAGGTTACTGATAAAACACATCACAGTTTAAATAATTTTATCTTCACGATAAAATGCGGTATAAATCGAAAATAATGCGAGAGAAGTTACAATATAATTAATTAGGAGAGTAATCCGTGCAGGCGTCGACTTCTCGTTCATGCATCTGCATGATCACTGTTTCTCCCATACGCAGTAGTCGCTGCCGGTTGCAACGACACGGAAATTGGAAGGAACCAAATCCCTGACGTTATATCTCGACCCAATCTTCATCATAATTTTCTCGTCAATGGCCGCCAAGTAAAGATCAGCATCGGCCGCAACCACGCGCAGTGTGCTGCCTGCATGAATGCCATTGCGTGCCCTCACCGCAGCCAGCGCAGTGATCTCCGCCTTCAATCCCCAGTTGAACAGATGGTCATAGAACTGCAGAGGATCAATTTCAGTAAGATTTCTGCAAATCTAGAACCACAAATATTGCAGAAGAACTTAGATTTCATTTTGTATAAGTCCTATTCTATATATCTACTTACGATCGATGGAATCCCAGGATGCGTCAGGATGTAAGCATAGCCTTGCATGACCTTATCAGAAGGGAAAGGCCACAATCTCTGAGACGAGCCAGTGTCGTGGTTGTCGACGAAGGTCACGGCCTTCTCCGGCCACCACCCGACCATTCCGCTGGCCTTTCCGCGAGGGTCACGCAGCCTCCAGAGCTCCCCTTCCACAGCGGCTTGCAGGATTCCCTTCGTCGTGAAGTCGAAGGCCGCGGCCGGACCACCGACATTGTTAACCCAGTTGACCAGCTCTTGGCGGTTGCCGTCTTGGTCGTAGTTCAGCTTCCCGTCGCCGCCATAACTCAAGGAATCCCAAAGCTCGCCGACCACAAAGTCCGGCTGGGTGTTAGTGACGTAGATCTTGGCGACGCTGGCGGCATATCCTTTGGCGAAGTCGAACCTCCATCCGTCAAAGCCGACGTCCGTCTTGAGCCAGTTTAACCATTCTGTGAGCTCGCGCTGGACCTGCGTGTTAAGGTGGTCAATGTCGGGGGCGGCGTCAAAGCCGTCGCCGGAGTCACGGTTGCCGGTTCCATCGGAGTACTTGGTGTCATCGCTGCAGATCATATGAGGACCCCAGTCGAGGCGGCCGTCGGGCGTGCCGCCCTCGAAGATGCAGTAAATTCCTCTGCTGTCCTTGTAGTCCGCGCACCTGTGGTTGATGACGATGTCGGCGACGCATTTGATTCCTTTGTCATGGAATGTGCCGATCAGAGCCTTCAGCTCGGCCTTGTTGCCATATTTAGAACTATCGAGATCGTAGAGCCTGCTTGGCATGTACCCTGCATGTAATGAAATGTGTCAAGAAATTTTGTATCTACCGAAAATAAGTGTACTTAATTTAATTCATATCTTGTTTAATTGGTGTGGAAAATATGTGGAATGTAAAAATGATCGTACTTTAGTGCTAAAGATGAGTGATTGAAGCTAAAGAAAGAGATCAAATTAAGAAACATTAGGTTCCATATATATTAACCTTGTTCAGCAACGGATGCTGACGGTGGAGGCAGCCAGACGTGCGTGACTCCGGCTTTGGCAATATCAGGAACCAATGCCTTCAGATTGTTATACCACCCACCTGGTTGCTTCCACGAGTCCCAGTTGAAACCCTTCAATATTTTAACTCATTAGTTACATGCATGCAAAGAAAAGAATAAACATGCACTGCATGCAAAGAAAAGAATAAACATGCACTGCATGCCATGCACGTACATCTGCTGTATATTGCTAAGCTTGTGTTATTGTACGTACCTGGAAGAGGACCTGAGACTGAGCAAAGTAGGGAGCGAGAGAGAGCGTGACGACGAAGGAAAGCAAAGCTAAATGGTTACTCATATTTTTTTTCTAGCTATTTTTTGAATCGTAAGAGAAGAAGCAATGGGAGATGCTCTTGGTGCAGGAAATGGCAAACCATACGTGCTCTTTTTATAGCATCGAAAACCTTTGGACGGTTAATAGAAGCCCGTTATGGTTTTTCGGCGTAAATATGAAATATGCGACGGTATTGGTCAAGTTGCCTCTCATCGAACGGAGAAAATAAAAGGTGTTAGTCAAGTGGTCAAGTGTTCGCGTGTGACCGACAGGATAAGGAAGAGGCGCCATGCATTAAATATGAGAGGCAACAGAAAGGTAGAAAATATGAGGTAAATATGCGTGCAGGACTCTCTCTCTCTCTCTCTCCTCTCTCTCTCTCTCTCTCGGGATGCAAAACTGCAGCCTCCAAGCGTCAATAACTATGGTCCCTGACAGATTAATTGCAACTTACATGTATTCTGAGTTTTCTATATCTATTCATTGATCGCGTCCAAGGCAAAAGGTTTGGTTTACAACTGTTGACAAACGTATTGGTTAATGATAGACGCAGCTTCTTTTTCTCAAACTTCAGCAGTCGGTGTGCCACATATAATATGTAGCCAAATATGTAGCAATCGATCATCAAGTAGAAACAAAAAAGTTGATCTCAATTGATGTTCCGTTGTTAGTAAGTGGAGATATGATTTAATGTATAGTTCATATCTTGTGTGCGCTTAACTTAAGTCGAGAACCATCTACTAGGCACTACATATTTGAGGTGTAAAATATATGCAATTACATTTGGCTTTACACATCCATTTCTAGCATGTTGTCATGATCCAAAGTTTACTAGGGAATAGCTACATTAATTGTTTGAACGTAATCTTATCTAGCTTTTATCTCAATCTCATCTATCCCTATTCTTTCTTTCTCTTTTCCCGAAATCTCATCCGTCAGCAGGCCAAACCTGCTAAAATTGTGAAATTGTTGGTCTATGAATCAGAACTATAAACTTATGAATATGGAAGATAAGAGTGATTCTGAGTCGATTTCCTGACAGTTATCTCAACAACAAAGAAAACAGAAAGCTTATCAGTAAAGTATTTATCCGACTATCCTTTAGTTAAATATAGATGATATCGAGTAGATAGCATCCCCCATTTGCACTGCGCACGTGTAACATCATAAGACAAATAGGACTAGTCACTGGTCAGAGAGACTAATACCTTTGGAAAGAGAAAAGAGAGACCACAACATCCAATCCCTAGATTTGGATATGCGCAAAATTAACACGTCAGCAGCATGATAGGGTTAATTTTCACTTCATTATTTGGACGAGGAAGCTAGGTGTGTGGGCGACTATAGATATATTTCTAATTCAACAATATGTTTTGTGAAAAATATATTCCAACTCCCAATAAGGTATAATCATTTATTAGCATTTCATTAATAAAGCAACATAAAATGACATCCAGGCATCCAGCATCATACCTCAATCAGTCGAATGCCGATTTTTTCTCCCATCTGCAACGTGACAAATTAATTAATTTAGCGAAAGGTATTTTTTCCCATTTTTTAACTTTTTCTAGTTTGGTTAAAGAGGAAGAAGCTTTTACTCGCTCACCACCCAAACAGATTCCCCAACAGGAATGTTGTTATGATAACTTTTGGTTTACGGAATATAACATACCATGAAATATAAGATTCCAAGGAATGTGATTTCAAAGAATCACATTCCTTGAAATAGAACATAGTTGGTTTAACAAAAAAAATAGGATTTAATGTGGGTGCTGCCTCACTTAGAGGCAGCACTCTACGGTCTTAAAATAGGGAGCGTCCGATATGACGCTCCCTATTTCAACCGTTCTTTTTTTGTTCTATTTTTTTTTAAAACCTAATTAGTTTTCCCTAACGAAAAGATGTCGTCAAAATTTTCTCGCCGTCGAGAAAGAAGACACTCCTCAAAATCGGCAGCAGACCACTAGGCTTCTCTCACACCTGTTTCATTCCATTGATTCCGTCCAGAAATTTCACTCCGTCGAGAAAGAGACTTGTTCACTCCATCGAATGCCGTTCTGGAGGAGATGGCGACAGATTTTTGGACGACGTCAATGGAGTGAACAAGTGTGGGAGCGTGGTGGTGTGCCTCCGACCTGGAGGAGTGTCTTCTTTCTGAACAGAGAGAATTATTTTAACGACGTCTTTGCATTAAGAAAATTTAATTAGGTTCAGAAAAAAAAATGAAAAAAAAAGAATAAGCGGTTGAAATAGGGAGCGCCATATCGGACGCTCCCTATTTTAGGTCCGTAGGGTGCTGCTTCTAAGTGAGGCAGCACCCACATTAAATCCAAAAAAATATATCACAATTGGAATAGAGCATAGCAGCGTTTTATAGTTAAGATATAAATATATATATATATATATATATATATATATTAATAAGTTATATTTAACAAAAAAAAGCTTTCTAACTGAAAACTTAAATTGAATAAATCTAAAATAATTATCACATCGGACTGTAGAGAAAATAGATATTAAATATCACAATTATATAGCACACCAAACACATCCTAAGAGCTGAAATAAAATTGAAAAGCTTTGGATAAATCTCAAATTTATACGTAACATACCAACATTAACTACCACAAATAAGAATAAGAATATTCCAAACATGAACTAATGGAGGAATCTCAAATTTTAGTATTCAAATATTACATACCAAAATACTCATAAACTCCAGTGTCCCAAAATATAAATTGATAGAAACATTAAAAAACTATATATCATTAATGTATTTTAGCAAAGGTAGTTCATTGACTATCATTAAGCATTTTAATAATAAAAGTTTTCTTCAAATCATTAGGTAGGCTAAAGAAATAATTTTTCATATTGGCATCCGATGTAATAATTTATCCAACATGCACACAATCCTCATTCATCAAATCTGTCATGCACAATAATTCTCCAATCATCTTTTTCTATTTACTACCATCATCAACATTGAGTTGGAAAGTATTAGCTAACTTGGTCATGTGCTCTAATGCACTTCCAAACATGTTTTCAATTGATTTCATCGACTCTTTAAAAACTTGATTTAAATCATCGGAACTATATGCTCTTCGCCTTTTATTCTTCTTTGAAGGGCCAACGCTTCCAACATGAGATTGACTTTTACCATTAGTTTTAGCATTAATTTGCGGCTCTCGAATCTCTTCTTGTTGAATCTCAATATCATTCAAATTTGTACATCTTCCTATATCATTCTCAACCGTGAAATTATTTCTTTCCTCTTCCTCTATCTCTTCCACTGCATCTGCAGGAGCCTCAACACCATAGCTGGTTGCCCGATCTTTTTCAAAAACAATTGATAGTTCTTTCAAATAAGGAAATAATTTTCCTCACAATCCTTGTGCATTTGGATGACCTAAACATAAGAAAACACTATTAATCATGTATTGACACATAATGATAGATGAAAAAGATAACTCATAAGATTTAATAGTGTGGTTATACCTTTACCCAATGGTCCCAATCATCATATATATTTTTCTCACATGTGTTGCATTTATCTGTATCATCCCAACCAAAGCCACTTGCAGTTGGTCCTAACATCTCACTAATTGCACAATATTATTTTTTTCAAAGTTTAATTCGTGATTCAATGTGAGGGACTGCATTCACTTGACATTCATGCATCTTTTCATGCATACATCTTTCAAGTTGTTGTAGATATACCATTGTCTGCCTCCCATTGTCCAAAACTTATGAGATCTAATAGGCATTCCATCAATTTTTTATCTTCTTGCTTCGTCCATTGATGTTTAATCACTTTGATTCTTGTTTTTCCTTGCTACAATAAAAGAAAGAAACATAAATAATGAAAAGATATAATGTAACCTATTAGCCATTAACAAATCTAATGTAAGCATAAGACTCAAAGATAACTTAGGTGTTCATCTATGTATAATCACAAGAAAGTGAAGTAGAATAAACAAACTTCAACCATAGAAACATACTGAACACTCACACAAAGACGACACAAACAATTAGTGGAATCAACCAAGTTGCAGGTAGAGATAAAATCAAAAGTAGAGAAGATACATAAACAATAAGCCTATGATTAGAGTAGAGAAAAGTTACTAAAAGGAAATCTATTCAGTGGTCGGTTGTGATATAATTTGAGGGGGCATAGGTTGTCACCATGAGCTATATATCTGCATGAAGTGTTGCTGCATTTCTTAGTTTCAAAATATATCTCCTCACCTCGCTAATTATATATGCACTATTTTCTAACTTAATTCTAACTTATCAATAATCATTCTTCTCTTGGCATTAAAGTAATAATGATCAGGATAAATACATCAAATTTTCATAAAAAAACAACAATAAGATTTGGTGTTAATGAGAAAAAGATTCATAATTCGATGATACAAAAGATAGGTAAAATTCTAAAGATAAGTTGCATAATTGTTTTCTGATTTCTCACAGGAAAAAAATTACATTAAATAAAAAGATATTTCTTTGTCGAGTTGGAACATTGACATTGTTTATCTTTCCCTAAATCAGGCTAATAATTCCATGTAAGTGATTATCAGGCTAATAATAATTGGTAGAGAATCCTTTGGTATTGAATCCATAGTGGTGTATGTAGATGTTAAAAAACATTTTTTTATTTCATTAAAATAACAAACAAATATGATACTAAAGTAAAATTCAATGAGCAAATTAATAATCATCAAGCACCAATATGTCCTTGGTATGTACTACCTGCTCCCTTCACATAGTGTTTTATATATCATGACTGCATCCAAGAATAAGAATTACCAAACAATTTGCAACTTATGTTTTTCCTTGATTTTGTGCCAAATTTTAGTCATGCACCAGAAATATAAGACTACATTGTAAAAAAAAGACTCAGGTTTTATTTGAGACTGTGCAGAAACTCATCCTTAAGATAAAGGAAAAAAAGCATAAGCAAAGGCACTATATATTTTTTATTTTAGGTAAACATGCAAAGGTAAATTAAGACTCTTTAAATTGTTGTAGTACTAACTAGAGAAGGAATCATCACCTCATACTATCAGGAATATGAAAAATACCAAATACTTTGACTGATGAGCAGAAACAGTAAAAGGAAAATAAAAAGAGTGCAAAAATATCAAATAGGAAACGATGAAAGGACCAAAAGGAAGATAACACAAAGCTTTAACATAGCAAAGCTACTGCTCCTATCACTAGAGAGGAGATTAAGGATTGTATATGGGCCATGCATGCTGGCAAAGCCCCAGGGCCAGATGGGTATACGATAGGGTTTTACCAGAGGTATTGGGATATTGTTGGTGGTAAGATCACAAATAGCATGCTAGCATTCTTTGAATCTGGCATTTTACCTACTGAATGGACAAGGACAACTTTAATCTTTATTCTAAAAAAGAACTTCCCCAAATTTATCACTGATTACATACCTACTTCCCTGTGCAATGTTTTGTATAGGGTCATTGCCAAGTTAATTGCCAACAGACTTAAAAAAGTACTTGAGAACCTTATTGACCCAGCTCAATCTGCCTATGTAGCAAAAAGATCTATACAAGATAATATCTTGGAGGCTCAAGAGATTGCCCACTCAATGAATAGGGAGAAGGAAGCATATGATCCTTAAAGATGACATGGAAAAGGCCTTCGATAGAGTGTTTTAGAGTGTCATCCTAGATGTCCTTCAGATTATGAATTTTCCACCAAAAATCAGGAAATGGATTGAGACATGCATTACTTCTCCATCCTTTGTTTGTTGTATAAATGGGGTTGCTTCCCATCCCTTCACTAGCAGTAAAAGAATTAGGCAGGGGGACCCTTTATCACCTTACCTTTTTATATTAGTTTCCTAAGTCTTTACCTCCTTATTGAACCAAGAGGTGTCCTTGGGAAGAATTATCCCTTTTAGATTGAACAATTTTCATTTAAGTCATTTGCTTTTTGCAGATGATTTACTTATCACCATAGCAGCCACAAAAACAAACTGTAAGAGACTAATGAATATTTTCAAATTGTATGGTATCCTGACAAACTAGAAAATTAATTATAAAAAATCAGAAGTACTTTTTTCACCTAAATTTAATGGCAGGAGAAGGACACAGATAAGACATTCTTAAAATGAAAAAGGGTAGCTATCCTTTTACCTACCTAGGAGTTCCCATTTCCTATAAACTCCTTACAATCAAGGATCAATCTTACCTAACTGAAAAGATACACTCTAGGTTGGCAGGGTGGAAAATGAAACTGCTCAATCAGTCAGGGAGAACTACATTAATAAAGTCTGTCCTAAATACATACCCAAATTACTCATTAAGCTCAGCCTATTTGTCTATGGGTACCATTGACAAATTGGAAAAATGCTCCAGACATTTTTTCTGGTCCTTAGATGGCAAGAGAAAGGCTCACTTGATAATCTGGGACACAATTCAGAAGTCCAAAGATGATGGAGGTTTAGGTATTAGAAACACTCATAAGGTTAGATCCTCCTTACTTGCCAATAGAGTACTTGGGATTCTAAACAGCAAGAAGGACATTTGGGGGTCACTGGTCACAAACAAATATGGTATTCCTCATCCTTGGTTTCCTCATCTAAGGCATAAGACTGTAGCCTGGAGCTGGAGATTAATAAATCATGTTTTGGAAGAACTAAAATTAGGACTTAAAAGACATATAGGCAATGGTGATACCACTAAGGTGCTAAGTGATTCGTGGATCTTCTGCATGCCTATCTGCCTAAAACCTACCTATGTTAATGTACATGCTCCCTTACATTCTGAATCTGCCTCTGCTTTAATTCGTGAACATCACTGGAATATGCCTTTGTTGTATGATTATTTTGGCTCTATATTGAGTGATTACATTGCTGCTATTTACCTGCCTGCACATCCCAAGGATGATCAGTGGATCTGGGTGAAGGATACCCATGGCCTTGCTACAACAAGTTATGTATTTAAGTTCCTAAATCAGCCTACTCCATACCGGGTAGTGATAGTTGTGCTGGTTGGAAAAAATTGTAGGACATTCCTATACCACCAAAAATTCAGAACTTCATCTAGAAGCTTTCTCATCACAAACTGCCAACAAAGGACAAGATCCATTCTTTTGATAACTCTGTGAACACTTGTTGTGTATTATGTAGTTTCCATACTGAATCTATTGTGCATTTATTCTTTTCTTGTCCAATGAGTAATCAGCTATGGGATCTATTCCAACAGAAAATGTCTTTCTCTTTTAGCTATTTTGATTCATGGTCGAATGGTAACTGGTTACTTGAGGGTAGTCATCTCATCAAGGCTGCTAGACATCAAATTTTGGCTCTGATTGCTCACTGTTTCTGGGGTATTTGGATTCTAAGGAATAAGACCATGTTTAATTTCAACCAGCCCACTATATTTGTTGTATGGGATATATCCAGGACTTTTTGTGAGGAATTTATTCAACACCACCGTCATGAGGGACCCCCACCCCAAATAACTCTATTTTGGTCAGGTGGGAGCCCCCTCCTCCTAACTGGGTCAAGCTTAACTCAAACGGGTCCTTCACTAGACCCAGGGAGGTCGGGGGTGCAGGTTTTCTACTTCGCTCACCTAACGAAAACCTTTGTTTTGCATGTGCCACACACTGCCACTTTAACTCAGTTTTAGCAGTCGAAGCTTGGGCGCTTAGAGTTGGACTTCTCAGGTGTGCATAATTGGGATACAAGTGCATTTTGTTCGAAAGTGATTCCATGAATCTGATCTCCATCCTGCTGAGGAAAGCTAAATGCCCGTGAAAACTTCAAAATTTGATGCACTACTGTTGGATGGTCATCGAATCTCTTGATTCTTTTGAAGCTGCCCATATCTACCGACAAGCAAATAAGGCAGTAGATTACTTAGCAAATTTAGCTAGAACTTTAATTAACGATATTTTTTGGCGTGACTCCCCTTCTCGGGAGCTCTATCACATTTTGAACCAAGACTCTTTGAGTTCTTATATCAATAGATAACGTGTTTCTTTTAAAAAAAACATAGCAAAACATATTTCCTTAGGCTTTTTCTTCTGAAACTACATCTGTACATATAAAACAAATTAAAAAAAATGAACTATGAGAGAAAGAGGACTCCTAAAGAGCATCATTCCGACCAAAAAAACCAAACATATTAAGGAACCTACATATGAACTAGAAGAATCAAGACAAAGAGAGAAAAAAAACAAATAAGAAAAAAAAACAAAAAATATGACAAAAAAAAGTTCTCACGTGTAGCACTCTCCACTATGGATTGTCTCCAAACATGACCAACACATAACAGAAACTTGCTAGGAAAGACACTACATATGTACATATAAAACATATTAAACAAAATTGTACAATATTAAGAGTAAATTTGGAATGAAGAAATTCTCATAAAATAGGAAATAACCCTCTTATGAGGCTTTAGAATCTTTTTATCAATCAACTATTATTCTTAGGAATGTGAGGCCAACACTGCAAGCTATCATATTATTTCAAAATCATGAACTCATTTTCTCATAGTAGAAAATACAATATGTGGCTTGCGAATGCAGAAATCAACATGATTCTTGGCTCTACAGTATTTTATCACAAACAAAGACATGAGTACCTTTGGAAGCTTTGTTGTTTGATCCCAACTAAATGTCAATGGTCCATTGAGCCACTCATATCGTGTTGTCATTTTAAAAATAAATCATTTAGTTAGTTTACATGTATATATCTTTAACCCCTGACTATATCAAATTAATTTTCATTTACGGAGCATTACTTTTACTTTATCTTGTCTTCAATTAGCATACTTTTTGTTCAAATTTTACTCTACGAGGTAACTATGCGATCATCATTTATGTGAACCACCAAGAGCAATAAAAATACATCAAGATAAAGGAAAAAATAGAAGCAAATGCAATATATATATTTTGTTTTAGGTAAACATGCAGAGCCATATTAAGCCTCTTTGAATTGATGTAGTACTAACTAGAGAAGGAATCATCTCCTCATATTATAGGGAATACGAAAAAATCAAATACTCTAACCAAACTCTAGATTATGATTCATGATGAGCAGAAACAATAAAGTAAACTAAAAGGAATGCCAAAATATAAAAGAGAAAATGACGAAAGGACCAAAAGGAAGATAGCACAAAGCTTTAACATAACAAAGCCGATTTCCTTAGGCTTTCCCTTCTGAAACTACATCTGTACATATAAAACTGATTAAAGAAATTGAACTACAAGAGAAAGAGGAGAGAGATCCTTTCCCCCTCTCTGCTTCCTCCAACCATCAACCTTTGTTCCATAAATGTCCCTACATCACTACAAGAAAAGCAGAATTTTGCGACCAACCATTTGAGAGGGTCGGAACGGACCGTCCCAATTGGGACGGTCCAGAGTGACCCCCTAATTGGGGCGGTCTATGAAGATCACCCCAAGTGGGGCGGTCTAATGAGATCACCCCAAAAGCCCTAAAATTAATTTAGGGCACTCTTTCTTCTCTCTGTGTTTTATCTCTAATTTTACTCTCAACCTTCTCGTTTCTCTCTCCGGCAAATTTTCTCCGGCAACTCCTCCTCCCTCCGCTCTCCGGCGACGACAACAATCATACCGACCGAAAACCTTAAGGCAAGTCATTCCCTTTCTCTTCTTCTCCCTTCATCTTCTCTGGCGTCGATCCGGTTTGGATCTACCGGATCGATGTCGTGCCCTGTTGCCCACGCGCGGCAACAAGGCGCCGCGACCTATTGGCAACAGGGCGTCGCCACCTGTTGGCAGCAGGGCGCGGGCCCTGCTGTTGGCGCCGAGGCAGCAAGGTGCGGGCCCTGCTGTCGGCGCCCAGGCAGCAGGGGGCGCGCCCTTGCTGCCCCTACTCGCGCACACTGATCGGTATTAATTTCATTTGTATCTTTTTATGCCGGACTATTACAAGAATTAATTAGTTGCAATTTAATTCTATTTGTATGTTTTTATTGAAAACTATCATACTTATGTTGTTTGCCTATATATGTTCAGTTGTGTTTAATGTCCAAGAATAAAACTCATGTATTTGGAAATTTGAATGTTTTGTGCGTTACAAAGTAAGGATGTTTAGATGCCACTTGTTTTAATGTAATTTTTTTAATTNATATAAAACTGATTAAAGAAATTGAACTACAAGAGAAAGAGGAGAGAGATCCTTTCCCCCTCTCTACTTCCTCCAACCATCAACCTTTGTTCCATAAATGTCCCTACATCACTACAAGAAAAGCAGAATTTTGCGACCAACCATTTGAGAGGGTCGGAACGGACCGTCCCAATTGGGACGGTCCAGAGTGACCCCCTAATTGGGGCGGTCTATGAAGATCACCCCAAGTGGGGCGGTCTAATGAGATCACCCCAAAAGCCCTAAAATTAATTTAGGGCACTCTTTCTTCTCTCTGTGTTTTATCTCTAATTTTACTCTCAACCTTCTCGTTTCTCTCTCCGGCAAATTTTCTCCGGCAACTCCTCCTCCCTCCGCTCTCCGGCGACGACAACAATCATACCGACCGAAAACCTTAAGGCAAGTCATTCCCTTTCTCTTCTTCTCCCTTCATCTTCTCTGGCGTCGATCCGGTTTGGATCTACCGGATCGATGTCGTGCCCTGTTGCCCACGCGCGGCAACAAGGCGCCGCGACCTATTGGCAACAGGGCGTCGCCACCTGTTGGCAGCAGGGCGCGGGCCCTGCTGTCGGCGCCGAGGCAGCAAGGCGCGGGCCCTGCTGTCGGCGCCCAGGCAGCAGGGCGCGCGCCCTTGCTGCCCCTACTCGCGCACACTGATCGGTATTTAATTTCATTTGTATCTTTTTATGCCGGACTATTACAAGAATTAATTAGTTGCAATTTAATCCTATTTGTATGTTTTTATTGAAAACTATCATACTTATGTTGTTTGCCTATATATGTTCAGTTGTGTTTAATGTCCAAGAATAAAACTCATGTATTTGGAAATTTGAATGTTTTGTGCGTTACAAAGTAAGGATGTTTAGATGCCACTTGTTTTAATGTAATTTTTTAATTGATTTATTTACTCATTGCTTTGAAAAGTTTTGCTTAATGATGTTATATTCCAACATTTTCAGGAATTCTTGCGGATTTACGACGTATTTGATATCAACCAAAGAGTACGGTATACAAATTTTACCATTTTACCTATTTAATTTCTATTGGCTTAATTAATATGTGATTAGAAATTTTATATATTGCATTATCTTTATCGTGAAAGTTGATAGTTTAAATTTATATATTAAATGTATTGCAGAAAAAAAGGTTTCCTCATGAAAATCGTCGTCGGAAGTACAATATGACTAATCTTGGTCGTAGAGGGCTTACTGTAGAATTTTTAAATGGACTTGAATATTTTATTAACTTTGTTTGTCAGTCATCAAAGTACTTACATGAAAGAACAATTAGATGTCCATGTCTAAAATATTATAGCATGAAATTTCAAACGGTCGGAGTTGTCAAACTTCATTTGTATAAAAAAAGGTTTTAAACCAAATTATTGGTATTGAACTAAATTTGAATAAGAAGAACCAATTGTCGACAATAATAATAATGATCAAATTGTAAGAGAAGATGTGATGTGGTTCAGAGATATCAATTTTTTTGTTTTAGATGCTGCTACAACAGAATATGATGATATTATATATCATAATGACTGTGAAGAAGAGACACTTAATTCAGAAGGAGAAGAGTTTCATGAGTTACTAAATGCATCAAGTAAGTTTTTGTGCTCAGGTTGTGAAACACATTCTGAATTATCATTAACCGTGAGAATGTTAAGTCTCAATCAGATCATAATATATCATATGCATATTTTGATGTATTTATGCAAATTTTGCAAGAGTTGACACCAAGTGATGCACGAATTCCATCGAATTATTATCAAACAAAAAGGCTTGTTTCTAAACTTAGACTACAATCGAAAAAGATTGATTGTTGTCTCAATGGATGCATGTTATATTATGGTAGTGATAGTATTTTGAGAGAGTGCAAGTTTTATGAAGCTGAAAGATTTAAATTATGCAATGTCAGCTATAGATCTAACAGTGAAGTTCCAAACAAAAGTTTTGTAGTGGTAAAAGATTTTGTTAATTTGTCTACTATGTTCTTATGTAAAATTTTATCATAATTGTAATATTAAGTTTCATGTTCAATGACTACTAGTTTATGATGAATTAACACATTGACACGATTGATCCGTGCGACATGTCATACTCTTTATCTTCTCGTGAGTGAAATATTTTTCATGTTATCTATTTTTGAAATTCAAAATTTATCGTTCGATTTTTTTAAACAAAAATATTATATTCTTCTTAAAAGCCTCCTAATATTAGGAATTGGTCCTTCAGTTATGAATATCAATCGCCTCAAACTATAGTTGAAAATATTGATGCAAAGTTATTTTCAAATCCAATTCAGGTTATTTTCAGTCTACAATTTTATTATAATGCTTCATTTACATATATTTTTTTAATAATACGATTCTTTTACGCCATTTTGGTTATAAACTAATATGATTTTTTTTTTCAAATGTTGCCTTCATCAAAGGGGACGGAAAAAGCTACTTCCTCACGTCCATCTAAGCTGCTCAAAATTTTTACAAGACGATCGAGGACTTCGACAGATGAGGAGTCATCTCCATCTATAGCACAATCACCGTCTCTTGCACCATCGCCATGTATTGAACCATCACCTGTTATTGCAAATCCACCATCCTCATCAATTGTAGATGTTGAGACACAAATTCCATAGTCGGCACAAGATGTTCATACATCATACGCGCCAAACAAAATACTATTTTAACCGGATGTACTTGATCACTTTTATAATTTACACAACATATCTATATTTATCACTAATTTACTCATCAGTTTGTAGGTTACCATCAAAACCAACGACCGCTGCTTTCCTCTAAGTTATCTGACACCGATATGATCATAGTTGGTTAACTTGGAAAGAAGTTCCAGAAGCAACGAAACAGATGATGTTTCGAGAGTTTCATGTTTGCATTATTTTTTTACCATAATGTGATTGAAAATAATTTTTATTTATTTTAATATATTTTTTATGATTTCAGGAATACGTTTGGTGGAACCTCAAATGTAATAACGTGATGTATAAAGCTTTCAAAACACATTGTTCCAAAAGATTGTCAACATTGTTAACCACGACATGGAAAGATAGAGAAAAATTTATCTGAATCGGTGAACAAGTGTGAGACTTATTGTGCGTCAAATGGTCTATGGAAAGCTATAAGACAAAATGTGAAACAACAAAAAAAATCGAGAATCTGATCAAGACGCTTGTTTGCATTATGATAGTTGTATATCTAGAACCACCAGTGCAAAAAAAAGATGATAAGATAAATTTCAATTTTTCAAATTCATATACTTTTGAGTTTGTTCTAACATTTAACTTTTATTAATTTTTTTCAAGAGAAGGAACTTGGTAGACCACCTATTGAGGATGAGATATTTTTTATGAGCCACATGAAGAATGATGACACATGGAGTTCTGAATTTGCCAAAAAGACATGTGTTAGAAAATTACCTATTGAGGATGAGATATTTTTTATGAGACATATGAAGAATGACGACACATGGAGTTCTGAATTTGCCAAAAAAATATGTGTTAGAAAATTTTTAAAAACTCTTGCCTTTCATATAAAGTTATTTTAAATATTTTTCTAATTAGTTATTTTTTACAGGAAGAGTTCAAAGCTAAAGAAGCGGAGTATTTGACTCAGTGTGCTCAAAATAAAGATACTCCGAAGAGTAATAGAGATCTTTGAGTTGAGCATGTTGGCATCAACAAAGGGCGTGCTTAAGGTTGTGGATCTTCTACTGGTTATGCTAATTTTCATCCTCCCGCAGAATTAATCAAGATCGCCACTTGCAATAGAAGATGGAGTCTCTTCAACATCAACTGCAAGTGAATCAACAACAATTACTACAAGAGAATCAAGAACAATTATGAGAAAATCAGCATCAATTACGATAAAAAGAGGAATCAGAAAAATAAATGCAACTGAGAGTGCAAAAATTGAGAGAAGTCATCTTCAACTTATAAAGTTTATAAAGAAACAAAATCATCAACAATTCAACGAGTTCGAGGAGGAGGAGGAGGGGGAGGAGGAGGAGGATGATATTTTGGTAAGAATGTTAAATTATTATTTACTTTAAATGTTACATAATTTAAGCTTGTTCATGTTCCTTGCAGTGAAGAGAGGAGAAAGAGGAAGAGAAGAAGAACAACACGAGGACTATGAGTGATTTGTATAACTTGCAAGTTATATTAATTGATACTTATTTTCTTAAGAACTATTGTAAATATGCCTTCAACGTTGCAAGGGCAAATGACAATGAGGACGACGACAATGAGAAGGAGAGGAGAACGACGATGATGGGCAAGGGAGAAGAACGATGAGGACACCGAAGAGAGAAGAAGAACGACGAGGATGACAAACTAACAACACAAAATTTGTATAAAAATTGCAATGTGAAATATTTGTGCTTGCTATATTATGTTCGTGATTGTTATTTTATAGATTTATATATATTGTGTAATTTTGAGACTGTGATTTTATAAATATATATATTTTTTTATTTTTTTAAAAAATTTGGGACGGTCTTGAGAACCCTCCCAAATGGGACGGTCCTAGACCGCAACAATTGGGGCGGTATGGCGGGACCGCCCCAAACCCCCATCTGGGGCGGACCCTAGATGGGGAGGTCGACCGACCCCATTTGACCGCCCTCTCGAAGGGTGGGTGGGGGTATGGCGACACCGCCCCAGATGAGGCGGTCTCCTGAGAGATGGGGCGGTTTGGTTGCAATCATAGAATCTGTGTTCGATCATTTTCGTCGCTTGACCGCCTCAACGAATTTGAGATGGTCTTCACACATTTGAGATGACCGCCCGAAATATAAAATTTTCTTGTGGTGCATGCTCTTCCATCAAGCAACAATAACACACAACAGTACATTTTATCAAGCACAAAAGGCTCTTTGCAACACTAAATCACACAAAATTGTTCGAAATAATGCAAACAAAATAGTATTGACAAAAAAACTCTCTTCTAAATAAAACAAGTGCCCAATCACAAGATTCAACTACAAAATGAAAAAAAAAATATATAAAAGAAGAGATAACAATGAGATGAAAAAAAAAATTAGGGCAGACAAGATGAAAGAAAACTAAAGCATATCTTCTTACAACAAGGTCTAAGCAAGCAAATCAATTAGTAATATCTGCAGTACTCGTGCACACAATGAGAGGAACAGAGGGATTTAGAGGTATAGTGCAGACACAGTGGAGAAGATGACGCAGATGCAATCCAGATTTTTTTCTTAAGGCGCAACCCTTCACCTCGTGCAGCAATCGTTACGATGGACACACGACTTGAGAGGTATATGATTCCCCGATAATGGGAGAATCTCATTCCGACTGAAATTAAACTTTACCAACCTTATTATCATCCAAAGCCTTTTGATATCTCCTTGTACATTTCAAAAAATATTTTAAAGATGGAACCAACTAAACACTCCCTAAGGGGTAAATGGCCAACCATCTCCGGCAACAATTCTTATGTCGGCTTCTTTTTTCAACTAGCATTTATCTTCCCTATAAATTTGTGTTATTCTTCAACTGCAAAAATATATTATTTTGATTCACTACAATTATTAGTCTATCTCATAATTCTTTTGTTTTATATATTCAAACAAGACTATTATCTAGAGTTTGAGATCCCTCTGGAAAGACATTTTATTCTTAAATCAGTTAAATTTTAATAGTCCAATTCATTTGATAGGAAGACTAGAAAAATTAATGAAGTATGCGAATAAGATAACTCTTGACCAATATCTTGTCTAAGTAGTAAATTGGTATAGTTGCGGGAACGCATCCCAATTCATGCATTTAATATCTTATCGGAGGGTATACCGGTTGCCATTGGCCCTTTCAGCATTTGACTGCAGATCGAATTAAGACGAGAGATACAATTGACAGCATGCAGTCATACACCTTTGTCCACCAAAATAAAGTAAATTAAGGTGGAGAGAAGTTGGTAAAATTTATGTATTCTTTTTTTTTCCAATTTAGTTTTTTTTTCTTCAAATCATGAGTCAGGTTTTAGACTAAATTTATTAATAAATATAATCTAAAATATTAAAATAAATTTGTTAATAATTCGAATTTAAATATCGTTTATGTAAATTTTTGCTCCATAAGTACATTAGTAGCTGTAGATTAAGTTCAGCTGATCGTCCATGCTCCTGTCATTCCCTATCTAGCTTATCGCCACCGGTTGCAAGACAGTTGGAACACGTACTATATATGAAGCTATAAATATACCATATAGTATCTATTTTCTGGGCGAGACAAAATATTGCCTAAATGCACTCAGTGTTTTAAATGTTTATTGATTTATAAAAAAAGTTTGAAGTGAAAAAACTTCACGGAAAAAAACAAATTATGGGAGAAGAAAGTGTTTTCTTTTTAATGAATTTTATAAATTTCATAAGAAATGATTTCTTATCTTTAATCTGCTATATTCAATTTTCTTTTATCTTTTGTTAACTTAAATAACCCTCATAATGTGTTATATCATGAATTACGTTTCTTACAATCTATGAGTATATATAAATCAATCATTGTTCAAAAGAGTCCTCAAATTATTCAAATTAATTTCATATACCATCTACTGGATTTGGTTAGAGCGAAGTTTGAAGTAAAAAATTTTACGAAGAAAATAAATTATGGGAGAAAAAAATATTTTGGTTGTAAGGAATTTTGTAAGTTTCATAAGAAACACATTCTTACCTTTAATTTGCTTCATTCACTTCTTTTTTTTATCTTTTGATAATTTAAATAATCATCATAAATGTGTTAAATGTTTGTAAATACTTGTTTACAAACTTATTTCATGAATTACGTTTCTTGATGGTGGAAACGCACAATATATATATATATATCAATCATTGTCTAAAGGAGTCCACAATTAAGCTTTTCAAATTAATTTCATATACCATCTATAAAATTTATTTAGAGCTAGAAAGATCTTCTTGAGTTTACATGTAAATTAATTATTTTTTTTCTTTAACCATCAATGACGGAAGGTATAATTTTATTTTGCATTTATCTATGATTATTATTAATTAATCATGATTAAGAAATTAATCTTCTTTTTATTCTATTAAAAGATTAAATGATAGATTCGTATATTTTAAGCATGATTAATTTTATGTTTAAGAAATTTAATTTGGAATATAGATTTGTAACATTCTTATGGTAAATTATACATTAAAAATAATTTTACAAAAAATGAATTAATCATTCTTTTTCGTGCAAGATGGGATGAATTAGCGCTTCAGTCGGAAGTACTTGTTTTCCTTTTTGAGGGAAAAATTAGTATACATTGGAAGGTTTTTTTTTCTGTCAATTGGTCGTGACTTGAATCGATCTTGTGCAACCTTTGGATATCATTCGCACTCAAGTTTTCGCATTAAGTTTGCCAAAAAAAATGAAAACTTAAAATGAGAATAAGAAAGAAACATAGAATTCTAATTAATTAAAAAGCAAATTAAGACAATTTTATTTTTCCGTATCTCCAAATTGAATAAAATACATAGCCTTTTACGGCCTCGGTCCACTCGAATCCAACCAATAATAACATGCGCCCAGTATTAACAAGACAAATTGACTTCCTAATTTAACCCGTACGGTAGTAACTATAGATCATATATTAGTTAATATAACTCGATCATACATCATACATGCATGCATTAGTTGTCCCCAAGTATATGACTTAAAGAACATATCAAACAAGAATATATAGGAAATGACAAATGTACGTCCATGTAATAGGATAGATTCCAGTTTCAGTGCTTCTCCCACAGGCAGTAATCGTTGCCATGAGCGACGTTTTGGAAATTGGAAGGAATCAAGTTACCAAGATCAAGTCTCGGCCCCAACTTGACGATAATTTTCTCATCGATCACAGCCACGTACAGATCAGCATCTGAAACGAGGATGCGCAGCGTGCTACCTGCATGGATTCCATTGCGTGTCCTCGCCGCAGCGAGCGCAGTGATCTCTGCCTTCAATCCCCAGTCGAACAGATGGTCGTAGAACTGCAACGAAGCCAAATGTTGAACAAAATGAAATCGAGTTCCGAAGAGGATATATATGTATGCAGCTGGTAAAATCTAACTAGATTTTTATATAATCAGATATAAAGATCCTGGTAGAGATAATTAGTACTTACAATGGAAGGAATCCCTGGGTGTGTGAGAATGTAGGCATAACCTTGCATGACCTTGTCAGAAGGGAATGGCCAGAGCCTCTGGGTCGAGCCCGTGTCGTGGTTGTCCACAAAGGTCACCGCCTTCTCCGGCCACCATCCGACCATTCCGGTGGCCTTCCCGCGAGGGTCACGCAGCCTCCATAGCTCCCCTTGCACTGCGGCTTGCAGGATTCCCTTAGTCGTGAAGTCGAAGGCCGTGGCCGGACCGCCGACTGCATTGACCCAGTTAACCAGCTCCTGGCGGCTGCCGTCTTGGTCGTAGTTTGGCTTCCCGTCATTGCCGTAACTCAAGGAATCCCAGAGCTCGCCGACAACGAAGTCCGGTTGGGTGCTGGCGACGTAGATCTTGGCAATGCTCGGCGCATAGCCCTTGGCGAAATCAAGCCGCCATCCATCGAAGCCGATTTCAGTCTTAAGCCAGTTCATCCACTCGATGAGCTCCCTCTGAACCTGGGTGTTGAGGTGGTCGATGTCGGGAGCCGGGCCAAAGCCGCCGCCGGTGTCGGGGTTGCCGGTGCCATCGGAGAACTGAGTGTCGTCGCTGCAGATCATGTGGGGACCCCAGTCGAGACGGGCGTCCGGCGTGCCGCCCTCGAAGATGCAGTATACGCCCCTGCTGTCTTTCCTTTCGGCGCAACGGTGGTTTATGACGATGTCGGCGACGCATTTGATGGACTTGTTGTGGAGTGCACTGATCAGGGATTTCAGCTCCTCCTGGGTGCCGTATTTGGAGTTCAGATCGTAGAGCCTGCTTGGCAAGTATCCTGCGGAGCATATAAATACTCTAGGGTTATATTTTTCACATGCACATATACACAGGAAAAAAAAGAAATACATGATTTGAGTGGAAAGATTTGCCAAGTAATTAAAAGAACATCGAGTTATAACTTTATGAGCAGGTTAGAAAAGGTTTGTCACAAAGGAAAATACATCTCATATGCATGCCTTTTGAACAACCTGAGCTATATATTAGATTTGATTTGCTCATGCTATTCTTTTGTTCTATATGTAAAGTGTCCCTAAACTCTCGTTGTCGATTGATTAACAAGGACCTACGAAAATTGATTTGCTGTGAAAGTTGTGGTTGTGGGCCATGCAAAAAAGGGCAGGGATTGGGGTCAATAGTAGACTTGTTCTGTGGACGTCATGGTCATGCGTACGCATTTAATTTCATGCAGTAGGCTTAAGATGAGAGATTACATGCACACAAGAAACAAACAAGGTGACGTCCCCATGAGTCATTTCCTACCAAAATTCGCCTATAATGACAAAATGAACAATTTTGTTCTTGTGCATGCAGGATTTAGTATCTCCGGAAACAAGATTTGCCAGCTCAAATGGCTTCGATGGAACAAATCCAGTCCTAGTTGTTAAATTTGGGATCCAATCATATTCATGCCTCGATTCCTTGATATACAAGAATATACAGGATATATAGAAATATAAGACCGGTAAAAAATCAGCTTAATTACTCTTCCTACCTAAGAAAAACCATAGGGTACATACGAGCGATAGGTAAATTATGGTGAATAATTCGATAGCTGCTAGAAAAATGTGATGTCGAGAATGCTGAAGCCAAATACGTAAAAGAAAATATCCGATATATATACTAACCTTGCTCGGCGATGGACTGGGAAGCAGGAGGCAGCCAGACATGAGTAACTCCTGCGTTGGCAATATCAGGCACCAGTGTCTTCAAGTGGTTGTACCACCCTCCTTGCTGCTTCCATGACTCCCAATTGAAACCCTGCAATGTTTCACTCGTCGCGTACATGAAATATAACTATCTAGGTACATTTTTAATTACTAATTCCCATTATTAAGCTTCAATATGTGTGTATATATATGTATGCATATATGTATGTACCTGAAATAGGATTTGAGACTGAGTCAAGCCCGGAGCAAGAGAGAATGTAACGACGAAGACGGCGAGGAAAGCTAAAACTAAACGGCTACTCATCTTAGCTTTGTGTTTCAAGTGTGTATTGCGAGGAGAAAGAGATGCTTGGCTTGGTGATGGAATGAAATGGCAAACCCTCCATGTCCCTTTATATAGAAGAGAAGCGTCCATGGAGGTGAAGGGTTTTTGGACATATCAGTTGGATGTTATTGGCCAAGTGTCGGCGTGGCTCCCCAAATTAAAGCCGGTGGCCGATTAGTGGATAAGGGAAGGCCGTAATGTTGGCGAATTGATCGGCGAAGGATCAATAGGGATCAATGGAGATCATCTCTCAAGTCTCACCTTATCGGCCATGGTTTTAGGGTTTTGTAATTTCATTGGATAAATCGAACTTTTAATGCGTGCGCGGTGCGTGCATGCATGTATGAAAGCATGGTATTGGACGCAATTTGTTGTGGCTCTCTCAAACTTTTAAAAAACCACGTTCGTGCATATATTATATAAATATTAGAATTTAGTGATCTTGCAAGCATATTAATTGCACGCGTCAATGGTAAAATACGTATATATCTTGTACTAGTTGGTAGCTTAGTGACTAGGTACGTAGACACAACTGTTAAACCGACTTGTTCATTAATGGTGAAATGGTGGAAAAGGATAAGCTTCTTTTCATCTACTTACACTGTGTTAAAATGGATGCACGCAAAGAGAGGCGACCAGCGACCTACAAACACTTGTCGTATGTAACCTTATTTGTCATTCCTTTGGGCGGATCAATTTAAGCCTTATAATTAGTCGCCTGGATCATAGATTCATAGGTCATGCTTCATCTTTGCCAAGTGGGAATCTGAACGAGAAAACTTGTTGTATGTATATTTGTTCACAAAAAAAAAAAGAGACCGACATGCTGAAATTCAGATGGACCTTGTAAGCCCGGTGCCTAGGAATTCGGCTACATGTGTGTGAAAATATACATACATGATTAGACAATCTAAACTTTGGGTAGTTATTACTATATATTAAAGGAGAAAGAGCAACGAAATTTTATGCATCAGCAGAATGCAGTCGGATTATTGCCTTATTGGATACTATTACTGTAATATCTCAGATTTTAAAATAAAAATAAAATAAAATAAAGAGGAGATAAAGAAAGATATAGTTGGTTAAGATTAGGAAAAGAGTTTGAATTGAAATCAAATTGTTATATTTTTATCAATTAAATATTTCTAATCCTATGTTTACTATTTTAAAAGAATTCAAATCATATGAAATAGTATCTTATGAAATTATAATCAAATACAAGGTTATTCTTGGGAGTCCTAATTGTATTCAAACTTTATCTAGAGATAAATTTCTCTTCCCTATAAATAGGACCCAACCCCTCTTCTCTCA
>LTAE01004700.1:6089-22984 GCA_001647135.1 Pontederia paniculata | reverse complement strand
GGTCAACCGAAGATGAAGCGCGACGACCGAAATAGCTTGACCGCACTCTTCAACTGGAGAGCAGGCGTTCAGGAGGCTGAAGTGAATCAGCGGGCGACCAGAGATAAGTTGAAGAGGGGTACTCATGTCAAGATCGGGCGGCCACATGTGGTGGCGGACGTCCGAAGGACTATACTGAGGGAGAAAGGTTTCGGCACTTGAAGCTGCGGACGCCCGGGGGTGAGCGGTGGACGACCGAACCACCAGGTTGCAGTTCAAGTGGAGACTTCATCTAAGCAGGGATTGATCAAGACTAGACCAGCGGACGATCAGAGAAGTAGTGAAGGTACCGTACTTGCATTAACGGCTAATTTTCTGAGAGAGAGAATTAGGTATTTAGTGCAGAGTATATAATGTAATCCCAAGAATCTTGGGAAGTAACTTTGGCATAATATTAAGCGAGTGCTTTGAGTGATAGAAAGTCTTAGTTCCCCTTCGTTGATTCGAGTGAAGAATTCAGGATAGAAGAGACCAAGAGTTCTTGAGAGATTTGTAAGAGGTTGTCTCCTTGTCCTCGTGCAAGAAAGGAGAAGTTTGTAAGAGAGCCTTCGCCCTTGAAGAAGGAGTTAGTGATCTCCGGAGATCGGATGCGAGAAGATCGGAGCGGGGACGTGGGCCAGGAGTTCGGCCGAACCTCGTCAACAAATCTCGTGTTTGTGTGTCTGTTTGTTTTTCCTGTGATCTCTCTCTATTTACTTGTATTCAAAATTATATGTTTCTATCAAACATAATTCAATAAATCTAGAATAACTAAAGTGATAAAAATTTCATACACCAATTCAACCCCATCTTGATATCATCCAGATCCTACAATCTTATTCCTGGTCAGTAGATCATCTTATAATATAAGTTAGATTTCATTCAATCCATGTCATAGGATTTATTTATCTGATCTAATCATAATCATAGATTTACTCTGTTGTAGGATTCAATATATGTTGTCGATCTTTGTTTATTTTAAATATGAGCAGTTATAATCTTATTTGAACCTTTAGATCTATTTTTGATGTTTTAATCATAGTCATATATCTTTCACTGAAAAAAATCACATCCATGTATCTTATTTATTATATCTAACAACTCAGTTGTTTGATTTATGCTAGCTTAAATACTAACCATTATAATTCTATTTGAATAAAGACTGTATGATTCATTTTTTTTATTTGATATTAGTCGTACATTCAATTAATTTATAATTGTGTTAATCCTGACCGTAGATCTATACATGCATTGATCTGGAACAGTATAACTCGCATGCATATCTAGACCGTCAATATCCTTTTATTGATATTTTAGTCTTAGCCGCATATCTCATATTTTAATTTGAGCCCTTAATGCATGTTAAAATCAGATCTAGCCGTTATAACTCTTGTCCAATCTAAACCATAGGATTAAATTAATTGAGATGTTATAATCCTGACAATTGATGTTAATTAGAATTATATAAAATGTTTGAGGCCAATTTTATTTTGTTTTAAATTAGTTTTTTTATTTCTGTAATTAGTTATTTAATTATTATTTAGTAATTACAATCATAATTGTTGTTAAAAAAATCGCTGTTTAATATTGGATAAAATATTAATTACTTCATCACTAGGAATTTTGATACCTTTTCTGTAATTCTAATTTCTGTTATTTTTAAATTCTTTATTATTATATTTTCTATAATTATTTTTGGAATATTTCATAAATTAATTTGTATTAAATACCCATATAATTGTATTTCGTAAAGTTCAATTTTTTTATTAGAAATTTCTTTTTTGGTAAGTATTATAAACATAAATTTTTGAAAATTATTTATATATTTAATATTCTGATCAATATTATTGTCAAAACATCCTATATATATATATATATATATATATATGATTTGTTTTGAGGAAACATTTTTTTGCTAGAAATTTATTTTTTACTTTTCGGAAATATTGTCTTCAAGTTTTAAAAAAAATATTTATATTTTTAAAGGTATTTTTTTATTTTTTACAACATATTTATTTTTGGTAATAGAAATTCTTTTTGCCGAATATCTCGTGGAAGTTTAAATTCATAAATATTATTTTCGAAAATTTTTACTTATTATTTTAAATCTTAAAAATGTAATTTTGAAAATATTATTTAAAATTAAAAATGCTTTTTGGATATTTTTATATAAAATCTTGTTCATAGTAAAATTGTTTTTGAAAAACCATTTTTTAAATACTTATATAATTTTTTTATTATAATAATTTTATTGTTCTCATTACAGATATTATTTTATTTTATAAAAAAATGTCAAAGTAAATTACCGTTGAACTAGCCAAACTGGATTGTTTTAACGTTGCCAACTACCGCACTTGAAATCGTAGGATTAGGTATAGCTCAATTTATCACTATTTGCAAAGCTATGTTGATGTTTTTCATCAGCGCTTTCAAAAGGAGCCACTGACAAGGAGAAGATATCTCATACAACAACTATGAAGCTAAGAAAGCCTAATGACAAAAAGACAAGAACTTTCTATCTTATATAAATATGAATAAGTAGGGTCGACCTATGAAAGGTCTTATGAGCTTTGACAAATGACAAGCTCTATAAGATAATTATATGTTAAAAGGGACATAAACATATAATTATTATTTTATAAATACATCACTTGTACTTTCGAGAACTATATATGAGAATTTCATCTCGTCAGCTCAAACTGAAACACACAAATATTGATTTCAACAAATATGCAATGAAGCATAACAAAAATGTGTTTGATCATGTAAACAAAATGATTATAATGAAGGACTTGAAAGTTGTAAGCTTTGCTAATTCCCCAACCGAGAAGCGGCGTCAATCTTTCAACCCACACGACGCTAATGATTATACACTCGCCACGGATTGAAGTCCCGGTCTACCATCTAATCCGATTAATCTGGAGTTCATCCCGAATTACACACATGACTATGATGGGTGAGACTCAACAAAAATATTTTACATACAGAAAAACTCATATTCGAGATTTCCTTAAGCAAGAAGGAGTTTTCTATCACTCCGCCCCAATCCACTCTAACTCGTATAGATAGCATTGTACTATTTTTTTTACCTCATGTGATCCTTGCAAAGTAATGCATGTTCTATTTAGATTCAATGCACCTATTGAACACTTAGGTCGATGACTGTATTCTAGAATTAGTAGTAAGTGTGCCTGAACTAATTTTCTATTTATATTTAATCTTAATTTTCGTTTGGTTGCTGTAGGAATAAATTTATTCTAATCCATGTTAGCTTTCTGTTGACATTAAACTATCATGCTCATACCTCCATATTACCATACACCTAATTCATTTATCAGTCGTACTCTTGCTTCACCCCGGGAACACAATGGTTCAACGTACATTTTTATTCTTGAACTAAAATTATGTGAGGTCCACCTGTTGCAAAACATGGGTGTTTAATTAAAATTTAAAACAGTAAGTGATGATAACCTTGACCTTATTTTTGAATCAAACGGATTTATAAGGATGTCGAGTATATTTTAACTCTCTAATATATAATTAATGATAAATATTAAAATTAATAAAATATTATGGGTTATCAAATTTGTTATTAATTATACAATTGAAGAACTAAGAGGGTTAATATATGAGTTGAATCCCTAAAAGGTATAAAATCTATGTCAAAAATAAAAATTCTATATTTTATTTTGAGTTTTCACTTGCATAAAATTTATATTATCTACATTCCACTTATTTTCTACATTTTATTATTTTTATATCTTCAACTTTATTTTATTTAATAACTTTAGGTACTTTAGTTTGTCGGGAGAGGCGAACAAATATTTGAAAATAAAACTATATATATAGCATTATATAAGCGATAAATTATCAATATTATTAAAATATAGAATATGTTATTTTTTAACTTATAGGATAAGATATTTTCTTATACTATAAATATAAATGATATAGAAAATATTGATAATTTATTAATTTTGAAAAATAAATCATCTAAGAATATATGGTGATTTCTTCACTCCCATAGCAATTTAAATGACATTCGAGATTTTCTATAACAAGAAAAAGTAAAACATGTTACCGGAAATAAAAATGATAACAAAACAAATAAATAGTAAGAATTGGAAGAAAGTCGAGAAATTTCTTACATGTTATAAATTTGGTGTGCGTTGATGCGTTATAAAAATAGGAAAAGTTAAGAAACATTAGCTTATTAGTTTATATTTTGGCCCCTTTGAATATGAGAATTAGGACGAGAATCAACACTAATTCTTATTGATTTTATTTATGAGGTCCATCAGAATTAACGTTATTCTGGATAACATCTTAAATTCATGGCAATTCCTTCATTTCAATTCTTGCTTCTAATAAGAATTTGATCGGTTCTAGCAAATGGCTAGAACCATTTTCTTTTATTTTTATTTTTATGCATCACCTAAGTCCATCTATAAGAGCTTATATATTTATTATTTAATTATTAGTATATATAATTATATTATTTATTATATAGCAGTAAATCATAATAACTTATTTGTTAATAAACATATAAAAACGATTTAATTATAAAATATAATAACTTTTTAGTTTATTTACTATTCTTATTATATTATAATTTTTAAAATTATTTAATAGACATATAAAAAAATTTAAATTGCATAATGATTCTATTTGTTAATAAATAATAATTATCTTAATCATTACTAGGTAAGTTAAATAATTATTTCGATGATGATAAATTATTATATTACTAATATTATTTTATTACAATTAAAAATGACATTTATGTATTTTTTAAATAAAATTCTTTAATTTTAAATCAAAACTATTGAATTAAAACATGTACATAAGTTAGATTGTAAGGTTAGTTTGATATATTTTTATATCAATTTTTAACAAAATTATTTCATTATAAATAAATTAAAACCTTTTTAATTTAATATTATAAATAAATTACATTCGACTAGAGGTCTAATTAATTCTTTAATCTAGATAATTTGGTAGTATTAATTAATTTATGAATATATGAAATATTTTATTATATTAAGTTAATCAATTTCAATAATAATAAATTATTATAATTTTTATTTTAATATTTTAATATTTTTCTCTTTTAATTTAATAAAATATCTTTTCTTCTCATTTAATCAAATAAAAATAATTTTAATTCTAGAATTTGATCCAAACATCTAATCAACTTTTTAATTCTTTATATTATATTTTTCATCCAAACTTTACATCAAAATTTATCGATCTAATCGATTAGTTCTCGAGAATTATAAGGAAATTAGGTTTCTGCATCCAAATTATATTTTTAGGAATCAGTGTTCTATCTTTTTTAATATGAAAACAAAATTTAGAAAGTGAATTAAGATTTTAAGAGTGATAATAGTATATCATAAAAAGAATCTATTTTACGGAAATAGTCACAACCAGTTTTGAATTTTTTTAAAGCTCGGATTTCTTTTTCAATGCTTGGATTTCATTCAGTTGAAAAAAGAGTTTTCTATGCTGTTAGTGTGAGAATTACTTAGTGACAATTGAAAAAGAAAGGTTTCTTAAAAGATTCGTGGCAGAGGTCTTTTTATTTTGTTTATCATTTGTCTGCACACCTGCAATGTTGAGTTTCTCTTTATCAATAAAGTTATTTTCAATATTAATCAAAGTTAATTGTCCCAATTAATTAGCGAGATCATTTTTTAAAAAATATAAATTAATAATCCTAAATTCAAATTTAAAAAAAAATATATTGATCAAAATTTACATTATTAGATTAATGAGATGCTAGTAATTTTAAATATCTATGAGTTTAATTTTTAAAAAAAATAAAATTATCTGCAACATTATCTACCATAGTTGCATGAGCTGCTGTTTCATGATGAAGCCTAGGTTTAGGGCCCCTAGATGACTTTTCCTTTCTCCTGTATGCTCCCATCTCTAGGCATGTTATCACTTTGTTGAGATCCTTTGACTTGCAAATTGCAATCAAATAATGTGGCTTTGCATACAGTGCTACTGGTTCAATAAATAAATGTACTCTCCACCCACCAAAAGGATATGTTTGCCACTAACAGACACACACAAAAGAAGCGAAAATAACATAGTAACCCAGCCGTTGCTAACTTTATTTCCAAGTAAATTTGTATTTATAGCATCTTAATTAATTGTTTATCATTAGAAAAATTGAAAGATGTGAATTAACTAAAAAAAATCATTTCTCTTTTCAGTAATGACTTCGGAATTCGAAAGACTCTTAATTCAATGCGCTTATTAACTGACTCGACTTCCGTCGATTATTCATAGCTAAAGAAACATCAAAATTGAGGTCCCATATTAAATGGTTGGCACGTTAAATAAGCGTACATACACAAAACGTTAATTTTTTTAATGTCGTTTTAATAAATATTTTTCACGCAGTTAATTGAATTAACTCGAGATATTAACAATTAATTAATGAGTTGCATTCTTTATCTTTTTTATTAATTAAGAAAAATAATAGGAATCTTGAGTCCACAAGGCTTTGGGCCCCATTCTCCACCGGTGCATATTGGGCCTAGAAAAAAAAGCCTTCAAACTCCGCCCAAAAGGAACTCATGTTTGTGAGAAAAATAAAAGGAAAATTCACATGCACCCGAAATACGACCCTACATGCATTTGGTTATTTGGGTCCCACCGAAGCGGGGGCCACTTCAATATAGTTCTCTCATCGGAGTTCTGCGGGGCCCTCAATCCAACGGCCTTGATCTCTCCCACGAAACTATCCACCGCATCCTTACCACTCATCTTCGCTTCACGCATCGCAAAGAAGTAGAGCGCCATTAATAGTCGGAAGGCGACGCAGCTACAGAAGACTCCCTCATTAACCGCTGGGACTCTTCTCAACCTCTCTCTCTCCTCTCTCTCTCTCCATACTGATCGGAGATTTTGGAGCGGAGC
The DNA here is from genome assembly GCA_001647135.1 of Pontederia paniculata. Lineage (NCBI taxonomy): Eukaryota > Viridiplantae > Streptophyta > Magnoliopsida > Commelinales > Pontederiaceae > Pontederia > Pontederia paniculata. The sequence goes on along the minus strand of LTAE01004700.1, from coordinate 16,033 downwards.
GGCGGAGGACGGCGGCAGTCGCCTGGCCGCAGGCGGTGGCTGCGCAAGGAGGGGAACCTCGATCGTCCTTCTCCTCTCTCTCCCTGGGTCGCTTCCTCCTCGTCCGATTCGAACAAGCAGGCAAGCGATTGCAATCTTCGTGCGGGTTTCTCCTCAAAGACGTGTCTTTTAGCCTTTCTCGTACGAGTTTATTTTTGTCTTATCCTTCCGGGAGAAAAAAAGCGTCTGTTGTGAGTATTAAGCAAGTAATAGAGTTGATTACTTGGTCTGATGGATTGAGCGATCATTGATGGAAGCTTTGTTCTATTCGCGTGTATGATCTTCGTTTAATTTATTTGCGATTTAGTAAGCAAAAGTTCGTGTTTTTACCGGCGGATTGATCTGGAAAAATGCTGAGAATTTAGTGTTTTTTTTTGTTGTGCCTTTCGCCAGATTTTACAGGAACAAAAGAACACTTTTGACACACTGAGGGGTAATGGATGTGGCGTTCACCCGCATCTCTTACTGGATTTGGGGCAGAAAAGATCCAGAAACCCTCGATCCCTCTACGCGCTGCTCTCAGGGCTTCGCGTCCGGATTCAGCGAGCCTGAACACTTGAAGTTTTCGCAGGCCGATGAGCGCCGAATGCGGTCGAGTTCGGGGCGACTCTGGAGGAAGTGGCGGAGCCGCGAAGAGCGGCGGATGGACAAGGAGTATGACATTGTTCTTGTGCCGTCTGATGGGGAATGCATGTCGGGGTCGGAGTCAGATGACTCAGACTGGTCCGTCGGGTGGTCGGAACCTCATGATCCAGAGTTCCACAATGGGAGCGAGGCGGAGAACAGCTTCGCTGTTTTGGTCCCCTGCTACAGGCGCCGTAGCCCTGATGGCCGCAGGAAGGGCTCCAAAAGCCCTCCCTTTGGCCTCGTTCCTTCCAATGATGATGCTCTGGGTGAGAAACTTAAGTTTAGTTTCATGCAAAAGATGACATTTTTTACTAATGCTTCTCCCTGGTTCAAATTTATTAGTAGTTCATCATAATTTGCGTTTCATGTAGCATTCTCATGTAAGATCTTTTTTTTTTCTTTTATGTTTTAAACCATCCAACAATTAGATTATTAGTATATACCATTGGAACATTGATAACTTATAAGATAAAATTTCAACATATCTTGTTCCTTTTTCTCTCCTGTTATATGTTTGCTGATCGTATGCACAAAATATTCATCCTGCCATGAATGGTATTTATATTCAAATTTTTGAGTAAAATTGCCGCTGATTGTAACAAGTTGTTCTACATTTTATGCCATTTTTCAATAGTAGAATTGTTGTATAATGTGTGGGTTTCTTGTTGTATTGTTTCATTTCAGCTTGAAACAATGCAGAACATAACTGTGTTAAATTTATGATTCAGAACATTTTGCTTTTTGTTTACCCGTTTGTGAGAGTTTGTCCATTTAACACATGATAATTGCTTTATCAGCTCACGAATGATGCAAGTAGGGATATTGTATCCTGATTCACTGTTCATTTGCTGAATCTGCAGATGACAAGAAACGTATAGAAGGCTGGCTTTCCTCGTTCTAGCATGGTCTTTTATACATAATATATTGGTTAGTCCCTTAATGCCTTACTTCAAGTCAAAACCAGAAAAAATCCAAAAATAGTTAAAGCAAGACCCTGAAAAAAAGGAAAAAAAAACTTGCTGTTGGATGGATAATCATTCAATGTTGCTGCTTGCAATGCAATCAACTTGGAAGTCAAGCATGGAAGATTTTGCAGTCTGGTGGAAGCAAAGATTTTGACAGGGGAAGGTTATTAATGTGGGTGTTCATTTCATTCTTTATTCCCTTGCTTTCTGCCTCCAAGCAGGAACCAAATGGACTCGGTGCAAATACTGTACATATGGTGCCATCCTTTTCTCATTTTTCTCTCTTTCTGTAAATATCGTGTGCTTTAGGAAAGCAATGTTTGAACCGCTCTTGTGCAGCATTCTTAGCCACTGCTGGAAACTATGGTTGTGCAGAGTCCTTGGCGATTGCTGCTGGAAAACTATGGTTGTGGAATATCTAGCTACTTGTGACGTTTGATTATTCGAGGATTTTTATAATATGCCAAGTTGGATAGTTCTGTTCATTGCATTATGTCATCATAAATGGTCTTACAGAACGATACATTCTGCTGACGCTCTCTCGCATTGGAGCAGTGCCAAAGTGCATTATTTGCTGCATTTCTCTGACCGAGTCCTTTGTATAATCTGGTCAACTTCTCTGTCCTGAAGGCTTATCGAGTACAAGTTCGCCTTTGTTCTGAAGTTAAAGGCTTATCGAGTACAAGTTCGCTTGTCCAGTTGCTAACATTGTCTCATGATTAAATCTCATAGGCGTCCAAAAAAAAATGCTCGTCTCGTCTGATCTGCTAGAAGGTTCATAGTTTTTCTTAAGACTTGGGTAGCCTAATTAATTTGTATCAGCTGAAACCTTAGCAGTTAGAAGGTGCAAGTACTAAGACGCGTATCCTTTAAGAATTGGATAGCGTGATGTGCTGTTCTTTGTTTATAAGCAGGATGGAGATGCATATGTTCCTTACAAGAATTCATGAACTTAACGTTATTTTCGTTTGTTTTCTGGCCCTATGGAAATTGGCTTCAGTAAGGAGCCCAACTTGAAAATGGGCATGTAAACTCACTCTCATATAAACACCTGAAATTCTTAATCATTTCTAAAGTTATTATTCTTGAACTAAAATTAGTTAAGGTTAATATAGGACACCAATTAAAGAAAAAAACTAGCACACCAACTATGACAAAGGAACTTAGGAGGCGTTTGGTATGAGGTAATCCAAATAGATTATCGGTTATTTAATTTAAAATTTTCAAGGCCCATTAGATTATCACGTTTGGCTGCAACAGATAACCGGTGATTTTTACTTCTCTGGTAATCTAAATTACCACCTCACTGATAATGAAGATAGCACCCATGGGAGGTGTCTTTCCAGATTACCAGCAAGATGACATGCATTTTGACCAAATTATCCTTTCAACCGAACTTTAAAAAATATTTATATTTTATTATGAAATAATAGTGTTCAATATTATCTTCTATTTTTTTAAATTATTTTCGAATGATTGATAATATAAATTCATATTTTGACCTAACTCACTTTTTTCTTTTGTTTATATTTATTTTAATTCAATTTTTGACCAAATTATCCTTTCAACCGAACTTTAAAAAATATTTATATTTTATTATGAAATAATAGTGTTCAATATTATCTTCTATTTTTTTAAATTATTTTCGAATGATTGATAATATAAATTCATATTTTGACCTAACTCACTTTTTTCTTTTGTTTATATTTATTTTAATTCAACAATTTTGGAGGGTATTTTAGTAATTTTATGTTTCATAATTTAAATTATAATTTATGTTATTGCTACTTACCAAACACTATGATATAATATTACCGGTAATTTATAAAGTAGTGATATATTTTAGTGGTGATCTAAATTACCGGTTAATAAAAACTGGGAATGCGCCAAACGGACCCTTAAGGTTCATCTCCCCTTTTATAGTATTTCAACTCTCAAAAAATTATCCCTTTTAAATTTATTATTGGCACAAATTTAAAATATATTTTAAAGAATAATATCTTTTGTAACACTATATCAGTTCAAAAAACTATTCACTTTAAATTTATAAAAAATATATTTTAAGAACTAAAGAGATATAATGTATAACCTTATATTTTTTTTATCTATGTAAGATTAACTTTTGAATTTTGCTTTGGGCTACCAAGCCAAGCGATTAGTCCGAACATAGAGAGCAGAGGGCACAGAAATATTAAATATTAATCTTTTGAATTTTTCTTTTCTTAAGTATTAATCTTCTGAAGACAACTCGTAATACAAATTTATGGCCTTCTGTGAACCATAATACTATGAATCATAAGAAGATTTACTTGCTTTCAAAAGATAGTTATCTTTCACAGAAATCTTAAAAGAAAATAATCAATAAATTCTTTATCAAACACATGTACGAGAAAATAAGTCATCCTTTTTAAAAAGCTTCATCCAAAAATTCTTCCACAATTAGGCTGCGTTTTTAGAATATTTTCTTTGATATCATACTTTTTGCAAAGCTTGCTTTCTTTTAAATTATAGACCCATTTTCAAGCGTCCAGGGTTACTCACAATAATAATCAATTTTATAAGAAAATAATTTTGAAAAACTTTACCAACATTCAATTATTAAAAAGGGTAAATCACGCTTCATAGACATCCACTCAAAAAGCACCCTTAATCCATGTGCAAATGGCAATTGGACCTTCTAGTTTGGGCCCATTGGACTCATGTCAAATGCATCTTACCTAGAAGACCATATATATTATTAAATTTGTTATTTCAAATCCAGCTCATTTATTTATTTATAATTGATAAATATACGAATAACCCAAATCATGTAGATTTAAAATTTAATGATTAAAATTAAACTTCACACGATATCAACAAATAAATGATTTATAAAAATCATTGTATCCATAATTAATGGATTAAATGTATTATATGAATCTGTTATTTACTAACATAGTATAAAATCTAATCTCAATTATAAAATCTTAAATATATGATTGTGATTTATAATTAAAACTATCATATAAGGAATTGCACATTCATATATAAAACACCCTCATATATGAATAATTCTAATTATGAATCACGACGATAGATTTAAAATTTAACAATTAGAGTTAAACTTCACATGATATCAATAAATAATCAGTTCACACAAAATTGAACCCTAATTTTAGATCTCCCTTGTTGAAGAGAAAGAATGAAGGAGAAAGATATTACGTTCAATAGTGGGTGCTCCTAATATATGTCCATTGCAATTTTATGGGCTGTATACCCGTGATCGTCCGCCCTCGTCAATCCGCTTGTAACTCCCATTGATCAAGCATCTTGTTATCGCCCATTTCACCTCTGCGTTTGTTGCTTGCCAGCTCATGTCCGTGGAGTGTTGCCTAGTGCAAGCAATCATGATTTCCATGTGCTCGTGGACTAGCAATGTCGATGGCTATTGCGTATGAATTGGGACCACGATCATCGGGATCGCCTCCGTTGGTGCATGGTGTAGATGTGATGATCTTAGCAATCATAGTATAAAATCTCCCACTTGACCATCGAGGTAATTGTGTTAGCACTCTCAGTATCCGTGCAAAGCCTAACTAGGAATGTTGTCTTAAAGTTTTATTATCCGTGAATACTTCATAGTGGCTCAAATATTCCTGAATCTCACATGCTTGATGAAAGTACCGATTGCAATCCTGTTAGTGAGATAATCAACCAACATATCACTCATAGGTACGTAGGTCATCACTTCTTTCTTATCCACTATATCCTAAATATAGTGATACCCAATCTCAATATATTTTTATTTTGAAATGTTGGCTCCACTATGTATCAAGCTTATAGCTGCTTAATTATCACAGTACATGGATAACGGTCCACTCATAAGACCGAGCACTAATTTAAAAAAGAAGCACCTAAACCATACACTATGGGTGCCTATTGTACTGCAAGTAATATACTCAGCTTCATGTGTATGTCTAGCCACACATTCTTGTGTCTTGTTGCCCTGAGAAACGATTGCACCATCCATAAGGAACAAGTGACCTGATGTAGGCTTACGACCGTCTATAGTATTTGAATACCTTACTGTCTCGAGTGTATTAACCTAGTATGTAAACCTTAATTATATGGTGCCCTTCAAATACCGCTATATCTTCTTCATGGTCTCCCAATGGGCCTTCTTGAGATTACTTTGAAATTTGCTAACTAAGTTTACTGTATAAGTCAAATCGGGTTTCGTACAAAGCATCACGTACATTAGGCTCCCCACCATTTTTGCATAAGGCTCACCTAAAAACTCTTGCCCTGCATTGGGATATTGACTTTTACTCGGTCTTTTCCCAAACCTCCTTACTACCTTATTAATATATTGTTCCCGACTCAAACTCAAACTTCTTGAGTTTTTGTCACGACTGATTTGAATGTCCAGTACATATGATGATATCATTTCAAATCATTTGGTCATTTTTTTCTTTAATTTCATTAAGCATCTATATATCAATTTCGGCAAGTAGTATGTCATTCACATATAATGATAGAATCACAAAATTACTCTCACTTTTCTTAATATAGACACAATGATCCATTTTTGTTCATCTTAAAATAAAATTGGACTATCGTCTCGTTGAACATTAAGTATCATTGTATGACGGTTGCGTCAAGCCATATAGAGATTTTCAGAGCTTATACATTTTATTCTTTTGACCTTTTATCTAAAAGATTTCAGGCTACCGCATATATACGTCTTCTGAAAAATTTTCATTTAAGAAAGTTGTCTTGAAACTCATTGGAAACAATTTCAAATTCATATATGTCACTATTGCTAAGATTGTCCGAATCAATGCAGACTTAGCAATCGGAGAGCAAGTGTAACACCCTTGACCAAGGCGTGATATTGTTCGCTTTGGGCCTTAGCCCGTACGATTTTACCAAAATGCGTCACACTTGTATCAGAGTGGCGCAGCAGCCTATTACCCTTAGGGACTCCTGATCAAGGCGTGATATTGTCCACTCTGGGTTTTAGAGGTGGCTCCCATCGTGCACTCACGATGTAGCACTTAGCCCCTCACGACTTTCTAACGCATCACAAATAGTCAATGCCATGTTTTCATATATACCCAGCATCTCTCTCGTGACTTGTGCATGTGAGACTAATCCAAAACATGCCTCTTGCATCCTTTCCCCCTTAAGGGACTCAACGTCCTCGTTGAGTGATCTCCCACCATGACACAGAGGCCCATGCGAAGTGGTTTTGATATCATATGTAACATTCCTGGCCAAGGCGTGATATTGTCCGTTCTGGGCCCTAGCCCGCACGGTTTTACCAAAACACATCACACTTGTATCAGAGTGGCGTAATGGCTTATTCCCCGTAGGGACTCCTGATCAAGGCGTGATATTGTCCGCTCTGAGTTCTAGAGGTGGCCTCCTATCGTGCACCCACGATGTAGCACTTAGCCCCTAACAACTTTCTAACGCGTCACACTTATATGCAAGAGGCATACCTTGGTTTAGTCCCACATGCACAAGTCACGGGAGAGATGTTGGGTATATATGGAAACACGACCTTCACTAGGTGTGACGCGTTTTGGTAAAACCGTGCGGGCCAAGGCCCAGAGCAGATAATATCACGCCTTAGTCAGGGATGTTACATGTGGTATCAGAGCTACTCTGCGTGGGCCTCTGTGTCATGCGGGAGATCGCTCAACGAGGACGTTGAGTCCCTAAGGGGGAAGGATGCAAGAGGCATGCCTCGGTTTAGTCCCACATGCACAAGTCACGGGAGAGATGTTGGGTATATATGGAAACATGACCTTCGCTAGGTGTGATGCGTTTTCGTAAAACCGTGTGGGCCAAGGCCCAGAGCGAATAATATCACGCCTTAGTCAGGGATGTTACAGTAAGTCTCCTGAAAATTTATTCCAGCTTGCTGAGTATAACCCTTGGCCGTAAATCTCGCTTTGTGCCTATCAAGAGAATCATCAATTCAATACTTTTTCTTGAGTACCCATTTGCATCCTATGAATTGCTTATTTTTTGGCAAATGACATAATGTCCACATTTTGTTTTTATTAATAGAGTCCAATTCAACTTTCATGGCGGTCGCCCAAAATTTTGACTATTAGAAGTCATCGCTTTTTTTTATAAGAAATAAGATATGTATTATCCTCTATCTGAACATAAGCGAAGCAACACGATGTCTTACACTCGTGCAAAACATAATCATCCAAATATATAGGTGTTATCTGTGGGCATCTGGTGTTGATTATACTTGTGAAAATAATGGATTTTTCCACTTCTTCCAAAGATATATCATTTTCTGAAATATCAATTTATATTGTTAGAAAATACATTGTATCACTGGAGTTATATCCACGGTCTCTTAGAAACATGAGGGGATCATCATCCTCGTGGACCTGCTCCTTTTCATTCCAAGATAGCATCACGACTCTTTATGAGCTCTTTTTCCTGGTGAGAGGATTTATACTCTTTGAATTGTTCAGTATATTCAATAAACCTACACGTTTTTGTCCTTAAGTCTATCTTGTCCTTGAGTTGACTAAAAACTAATATATGCATTTTACACCCCCACTTCGGAGTTGGCCCAACTCGGGCCTTCTACCATTCCACAACTCGTCTGACGTTGATTCTACGGACTTAGTGGGAATCATGTTTTGTATGTAACTCGCGATCATCAATGTATCACCCAAAAGTGCTTTGGCATACTTGAGTGCGACAATATACATCTCACTGCATTCATTAGAGTTTTATTCTTTCTCTCTTTCACATCATTATGTTGTGGCGTATATGGTATCGTAGCCTGGCTACGTATGCCAGTTCACAAATTCACGTGAAGTATATTCTCCTCCTCTGTCTGTCCCTAGGCACCTGATAGATCATTCTAACATTTTCTCAACTTGTGTTTTGAACCTCTTGAAAGTCTCAAAAGCTTTTGACTCTCTCTAAGGTATATACATTATTACAATAGCTAGAGTAGCCATCAATGAATGTAATAAAGTACTCTTTACTCCTGTACGTAGAAAAAGACAATTGATCACAGATGACTAAATGAAATAGTTCCAACAACTCAATTGACATTGTCCCCATAGAAGATAAGGTCTTATCATTTTTTCGGCCAAGCAATGCTCACAAGACATTATTCTTGCGTCAACATGTTGGGCACTAAGTTCATTTTCTTTATTTGTTTCGTTTTTTCTAGTTTTTTGGATGTCTCAATCTCTCATGTCAGAGATCATAGTCATACATATAACATAGAGTATACTGGAAAGAAACTTTAATTTAAGGGTTATTTCCAAATTTTCCCCTTGAACTATCACGAACTTCTAGATCTGACCCTAAATTATAAAATCGAACAAAACATATTCTAAATTTTTCTCTAACAGATAATTTCATCCAAAAGTCTGATATAGAATTTATTAATATTGTTTTAAATTATTAAACTACTATTTTACCCCTATAACTAAAAATTATTCTCCTCACTCTCTTTGTCTCTCCCCTCTCTCTTTCGCTCTTCCTTCTCTTTCACTAGCTTCCTCCGTCCTCTCTTCTCTCTCCTCTCCATTCGTTGTCTCTCACCTTTCTCTCTCTCAAATCTCTCCTCTCTTTATCTTTCTCCTCTCCTCTCTCTCACTCAATGTGTCTCTCTGCTCTCTCCCTCTCTCTCCTCTCCACGAAGCCAATGTGAACTTGTGACAGCGAGCTACTCGCCTATGCAAGCGAGTAGCTCATGAGGTGAGCAGATCACCTGCACGAGCGCGCAGGTGGGATGCTCATCTACGCGCCCCCGTAGGTGATGAGTACACCTGTGTAAGCTCGCGCAGGCGAGCTGCTCGTGAGCACGCAAGCGATGAGCTCGCCTGCACAAGCTCACGCAAGCGAGCTACTCGCCTGCGCAAGCTCACGCAGGCGAGCTGCTCGCCTACATGGGGCTTGCACAAGTGAGCATCTCGCCTGTGCGAGCCTTGCATAGGCACGAGCTCACATAGATGAGTAGCTCGTTGGCATGAGCTTGCGCCGACTCTTGTAGAGAAGAGAGAGAAGGAAGAGAGGAAAAGAGCAGAGAGACATGCTGATTGAGTGAGTGAATGTGTGAGAGTGTGTGTGTGTGTGTGTGTGTGTGTGTGTGTGTGTGTGAGAGAGAGAGAGAGAGAGAGAGAGAGAGAGAGAGAGAAGAGACATGTGCACGCCGATGAGTTTGACGAGAACATAGAAGAGTGAGAGAATGAGAGAGAGAAAGGGAGAGAGAAGAGTGAGTGAATTTTTTTTTCATTATATTCATAATTAAAACATTTTAAATAAATTCAATACCATATT
>LTAE01004699.1:0-25315 GCA_001647135.1 Pontederia paniculata | reverse complement strand
TAAAAAAAAGTTTTCTTATAAAATAAATTTAAGTAATATATTGTTATGTAAAGTTAGTATATTGTTAAGTAATAAATTTATAGTTATATTATTAAATTAGTATTAACTGAGAATTATTACGTAAAGTTAAAACAGAAAAAAAAAGCAAAAGAAAAAAAATGGTGAGTTAAAAAAAAGTTTTCTTAAAATAAATTTAAGTAATATATTGTTATGTAAAATTAGTATATTATTAAGTAATAAATTTATAATTATATTATTAAATTAGTATTAATTAGAACTATTACGTAAAGTTAAAAGTTAAAACAGAAGAAAAAAAAAGCAAAAGAAAAAAAAACGGTGAGTTAAAAAAAATTTGCAACAGCAGCAAATGCTGCTGTTGCGCGCAAGAACCTGGCGGTTCCTGCAAAAAGCAGGAACCGCAGATAGGAACCCGGGGTCATTCCTTTGTTGGGTTCGGCGCTAGGTTCCCCAAACTGTCACGTCGTTTGGGGAACCTGGCTAGAACCAGAGCCGGTTCTGGCTCTGGTTCCATTTGCCAAATGCAACCTAAACGTACCCGTAGTCAATACAAATTATATTATCTCAAGTGTAAAGATAGGATATCAACAAATCCACATAAAAGTGAAAAAAAATCAAACAAAAAGCACCTTAATATATTATTACTTTAAGCTGGGAACTGAAAAATAGATGGTTCAACTGATGCTAAAACTGCTCCATGCAAAATAGCATAAAGAATTTGAGTACATGTACTCACCTGCTAATTTTGGAATCATATGCAATCCCTTTTTTGGAAAAGTTTAGATTTCCTATAGTCCTTGAAGTCCCAAATGCAACATGATATATTTATCTGAGTGCCAAAAGATTTAGTCAACATATTTTCATGATGATTGATCATGCAACCAATTCCAAGATTATTTTAGCAACAAAATATGATAGTATCACACTTTATCAAATTTACTCTTAAATTTCACTATCATTTGATAATTATGATTTAGAACTTATTTTCCATTTTCTATCTTTATGATTCCTTTCGATCTAATAAACTATCTCTAACATTTTGGTACAGTCCAAAATGAAAACTCAATCTTCAAACATCCAAAATGAATTGTATCAATCAATCTACCAATACAAAATCCAATCACCAATTCACTTCACCTTTTAATCCCATTCCCAACAATTATCAACCATAGATTCAAAACTGATGGGCTTGACTCCTTGGCAATGGATGTGGCGACTCTCAAGTCCCTGAAACAACACTATCTTTGAAGTACAATGTAGATGAAATATAATCCAGCAGAAAAAGATAATGTTGAAAGTTTATAGTGGTCAAGGAACGGTCGAACCCATTGAAGACGGGGGACCTTAAGGGTACATTTTGAAGGCTGATAAATACATTCTCTATTATGAAACTGCTAATTACAAAAGGTGATTATTATCTCAACATATGTGAAGGAGATGCCCTAGATTTTTTTCACGTGGATAAATAATCAATATACCTTTTAGACATGGAGGAATTAGTGAAATCATTCCAAACAGTTATATCCCAGTGAGTTTGAAAAACTAAATGAAGTATAATTTACTCAAATTGGATTTGTGTAGGAATATGTTCTAGGAAAGCTAAGGCAGATTTTGATGGTGCAATGTAGTTATGTCCAAGCTCATGACTGACGATGCTATAAACCATCTTATCAAGATTTTGATGGTGCTTTTGAACCATCAAACTCTTTGGGACTCGTCCAAAGGTTGTATATCCTACACTCCAATCCTCCGCTGAGTCGTCAATAGTTACAAAGAGGGTTGTCACATTTTCACAAGTCAGATCATTGTTCGCTTGCAGTCTTCCTAAGTGTGATGAAGGACTTCTTGTTGAAAGTTGTACACTCGAAAGCCGCGTTCAGCTTATTGTGCCATATCTGATCCAACACATAGATCCTCTAAGCCAGATGGGTCATATAGAATTCTCCAATCCAACATTCAAATTCTCCAACCCCAACAACATACAATCATAATCCAGTGGATGCACAAGCATTATATCTCATTGGAATCTTCTCTCTCCAAAGCCAACATCATCACAATCATCTTCTTAGAACGTCAAGCCCATCAAGATAAAGAGTTATGTTACCATTGTAATTAGAAGTTTTTTTCTCGGTCACTGTTGTAATATTTCCTCTCATTGAATTAGGTGTCAATCCAATGGAAAACAGTCAATCAATTTCCTTCTTTCTAACTTGAGGACTAAAAAATTTCAAATAGGGTGTATGATATATTATCACTTGTATAATGTATTCATCTATTTTAGAAACTATTCTGGTTATGGAGATAACGGATAGTTACAACTCATAATGTTCCACTATAAGACTCCATGTTTTTCACTATCAAGTTTGCTGTAATTATGTTTCACCGTAGTAACTAACCCATCAGCAATAACTAATAAATATACTAATGGATTTCTAACTTTGTTTACATCTCCTGAAAAGTTATTTATCAACATACAATTGAGTTGTTTTAGAGGAATCTATAATTGAGTATTGGTCCCTTACAAATACATTGTTTTATTGTAGTACTTATGTTGAAGATTCTTAAATTAATATCTCTATAAGTCCTTTCATCACATAATTTTTCTAAGAGATTTCCATCAAATATTCTCGCCTTTAAAAGAAGGTTGCCAATCCTTGTTAAGGAAAGACTTAACCTTATAAGATAGATATGGAACTACACAAAAACACAACTTATAACTGATCATCATAGGAATTGGATTGTTTGCACATAAAACATTTTTATTATCACAATAATATGCATGGCGAACTAGGAAAATTAGTAGAAGTTCCTAAAGAAATCAACGACAGAAACTTTTGTTAAATTTAATGGAATATAAAATATCATGCAATCTTGAAAGAAAAAGTTCGATGTTGAGAAAATAAGAATTCCAAGACAACTGAATCGTGCCTTCCTTATAGTTTAGGCAAATGCTTCAAATTTCAAAGTATCAAATGGAGAGCTAAACAGCAATTGATGTGGAAATTGTATCAAAGCAAGCTCTTGGATAATGATAAAGCTTAGTACCTTCTTTCTCCTTTACACATTTCCAAAGACCAAAGTATTATCATTGCTTATTTTGTAACTTTCATTCAAGACTCCATATCATACAACAAACTAAAAGTTTCACCTTGTCGTAAGTACATGAATACAATTTTTTACGACCAATAAATAAGGTAGCAGAACTTACATGTATTATCATTTCTTTCATGAACTTCCAATGAGGTTCAATATGAAAGCTTGAAGAAAAGGTTAAGATTGGTTCTGATGCTTTCAATTGTTGGTAAGCTTCAACTCATCCATTATGTGAACTAAAAAGAACAAAAGAGAAGTAAAAAAAAAAAACTAGTTTCAGATATATAAATGGTTAGAATATGAGTCATCTAGACCAAAAACAAAATACTTTCTGATGACACAGGGTATCATTTGCTCAAGAGATCTCTTTATTATTTTACATCATCTCAAAAGTTATGGTATACACCAGATCAAAAGCATTGATCAAAAATTGGATAGAGGGTCCATTTGGGGACTTGGATATCCAAAGGAAAAGGTCCTGCTTTCTGCACTGTTATTGAAGTACAATAATTAAATAGTAAAATATGATTTTAGCCAACAAAACAGATAAAAGTAAGTAAAATAATCCTGAGTGTCCACAAGCTGACTCGCTATTTACAAGTAAGATAAACAAAAATAATCTTTTTTTTCTCAAAACAATGCATCTGTTATTACAGTCAATGAAGTGTTGTAAAGGAGAAGGTTAATAATTTGAGTTGAATTTAACAAGCAACTCCATAAATAACTTTCGTTGAAATCAACAATGCAATTAACATTACACAATAAATCCAAATAAAAGATACAGCCATCTACCACGTAGTCAATGGCAGTACAACATGAAATCTTCCTTATCACTCATTTGGAGATCATATTTGAATTGAACAATGCAAATAATACTATTGTAGCCGTCACCTCGAAGAACAAGCAATGAGTACTTTTTATCATGGAGCTGGAACAGCTCCTTTTCAATTCCACCAACGCAATCATTAAAAGTGACCCCTTAGTTTCTTTTGACTTGACTTTGCTGTCCATCCAGTGAGGCAGAAAAGATACCGAGTTCAACATCAAGTGACAGTACCATTTATTTTGAAGAAGGATGTCTATTACGTATCATAGCCATCCGTAGTTTTGTTTTGAAGTAGGAAAGGACGACTACAATTTCTGATTAGCCATCCACTTTGTATTAAAACAAAAAATATATTTACAAGTGTAGAAACCAAAAGAAAAGGTTATCGATATAACTGTCAAAAACCAAAAAAATCACAATCCAGTCTCCCTCTTTCTAATAAAAGTATGTGTGATGTACAATGTTTTCCACATAGTACCTTTCTCCTTCAAAAAACGGTACAATTTCGTTGTAGCCATATGGCCCACAACACTGCAAGAGGGAAAGCTAGTATGTGCTTTACCGCTGGTTCAACAGAAATGCCGAGCAATCTGATGGATCCCAAAAGGCATCTTGTGGAGACATCAATGTCCACACAAGTTATCCGACTCCGCACACTAGCTGCAACATGGCAAGCAAAAAACAAGTGGTCTATGTGCTCGTCTGCCGCACCGCATAACAAACACGTCATCTCCAAGCCAGCTATGAAACACACTCTGTAGACCCTGATTAGGAACGCAATCACATGTTACGAACCAAGGAGGATCCCCACTTTAAGAGGTGTGAGAGCCTGTCACAGGAGGCTGCAGCATTGGCAGGCAACAACCGTTGATATACCGCACATGCAGAAAAGCGACCCAATGTCCATGCCCACCCATCAAGTGAAGATAAATCGATCTAGTGTGAAACACTATCCAAAAGAGAGAGGAGGTCCCCAATCTCTCTCTGAAAGTTAGGTGTCATTCGTTTGTATTGAAAACTGAAAAACCGTAAGATGTTCAAATGTGTATGAAAAGTCTTAAAAAAACATCATAGGATGTGGACACCCACAAAAAACATTATCCAAAATCCCATTTGATAACCAAAAAAGAAATGTGGTGTACAATATTTTTAATATAATACCTCTCAACCCCCAAAAATGGTGTGGTTACGTCACAACCATGTTGCTCAACTGGTGGACAAGGATACAACCACTTGGCATCTCAACCCCTGGCTACAAGTAATGGCACCTTAACATTTCATCAAATGACATTAGCAGTATCAAAGAAGAATAACATTATAAGTCACAAGCACACCACCTCTAAAAATAGGGCAAAATAGAGCAGGTTTCTTATGTGTAATTATTCGAAGCAGGTATGGTGAATCATTCTACTTTTCAATTTTTCCCTATTTCAAGTCAGAAAGAGTCCTTTGTGGTCATAGGAACATGTGACACATTGCTTCTGCACATATACTTGTTAGCTTTGCACATCAAAATGGAGTGCATGTCAAGATGGAGAAGCCATATGATGGAGACTTGAATCCACTTAGGGAAAAATATGTTATTAGCAAATATTCATAAATCTAGTCTAAGTTCAAAAGGAACCATATAAAAATATTCATAGGGTTAAATACTCCAAATATCAAATAGTATAAAAACCTAATAAAAAGAAAACTAATAAAAGACAAACTAATATAAGGAAAACCCCTAAAAGCAAAAGGATCATAACTAATGACTAATATGATTAGGGAATAAGGCCCATAAGCCTATTTGTTCTACCTTAATTGACCTGACGAGTATGATTAATTTGTGGTGGGTGATGGCAATGAAATGGAGATCCATGTGAAGGTAAAACATGCTGGGAAAGGTCATGTGACCATTCATATTCATATGTGATGGTTTAGTAGTTTCATTATTGATGAGTGGATGATGTTTTTGTGTGAGGAAGTTCATTTTATACCCAAAGATATCACACTGACGGACGAGGCCATGGATTACCTCAAAGGTATAAGAAAGAATCGAATTAGAAGGAGACTGACATCTACTACCAAGTTGACAATTATGACTAAGATGAGAATCAAGACTATCACTCAACATATTAAATATCTATAAGACAGATGCAAGAAAAGTTAACATTAGATAAAAAGAAGATAAGCAAACTTCAACTAGCAAACAGTAGTAAAAATTGATTGCAACGTGATGATGCATATACAAGAACAATCACATGGCACTCGCATGGAAAAAAGAATAATTAATATATGGAGTTAATGCACGATCCTATGAACATATTACTAGTGTACTAAAGATGTCACTATATAGCAAACAAAGTGAACAATGAGGAAAGAAGTTACCCAATTTGATAATCGACGATTTCTCTCCTTCCAATGTGACGATAATACTAAGCAGAAAATGAGGTAGTAATGAGGGTACATGATTTCGACAACTTTGACCATCAAAGTGGCAAGGGGGCGGATCTCCAAGGATAGTGTTGTTGGCAGAAGGCCACAACACCCCCTTTTTTAACATTTTTTTAATTTCCTCATTTTTCTCTCTTTTTTTAAGGAAAACTCCATTTTCTTTATTTTGCAATTTTTTCTTTCTCTACTGTTTTAAGTCAACAGTAAAGAAGATAAGAAGTGTCTACTTCTACCTCATGAAACCACAGTGGGAAGGGTGGAGAGTAACGTGAACAAATGGTGTCTGCCGGTGGGTCGTAGAACGGCACAAATAAGGGGCAGTTAATGACCGAGGAATGGGAGCAGTGGCTGTGGTTGCAGGCATTGTTAGCAGCACGAACAGAAGCCTCTGATCGCAGAGAACAATGCAGCGACAATGTTACTTGCTATGATTTTGCATGTGTTTGGTGTGGGTCTTCATATGAGGAAGTGACCTGGACAGCAGGAGCTGCAGAGGACGAGATTATGCAGAAGCAGCAATGTCAGTAATGGCAATCAGCATGTCAGTGATGGCAATCAGCATCAAGTGCAGACTAGATCTGGTGGCATAACAAGGAGAGGCAGCGGCTCATGAAGTCATGGAGCAAGGATGCCAACAGCTTGTTGTGGCAGTCTATGAATGCACGACAAATGATGAGTGCCCGAAGAAGAGTGGCAGTGGCAGCAGTAGCAGGCAGACAGCAGCAGAACTTTGATGGTGGTGCGGTGACTCGAAGATGATGAGTGGTGAGGGCGGTTATGACAGCAGCGAGGTGGCTGAGGCAACGCAACTTATAGAGGAGTCTGCTGTTAGCTGTGTCATTGAAAAGGGGACAAACATGGGCACTTTAGCACGCTATTCTAGTGCACTACTGTAGCACGAAGCGGAGAGAATAGGTCACGACGGCTGAGGGTGATGGGGCAGAAATTAGGATTTGGGAGACAGGATCACAACCGCTTGATAAAAATCAAGAGTTGATTTGCTTTGGTATTAATTAATGGAGACTTGAATACACTTAGAGAAAATATGCTATTAATAAATATTCATAAATCAAGTTTAAGTTCCAAATGAACCATACAAGAGTATTTATAGGGTTAAATACCGCATATATCAATTAGTATGGAAACCTAATATAAGGAAAACCCCTAAAAGCAGAAGGCTCATAACTAAAGACTAATCTGATTAGGGAATAAGGTTCATAAGCCTATTTGTTCTACATCATCATGATTTGTGATTAATCTAGACTGAAGATTTTTTTTTTTGAAGGGAGTATATCCTCGGGCGACACATCTAGATTGAAGAATGAAATGCACATGACCTTATTAGAACTCCAAAGACGACACCAACAGTTAAGACTGATAATATGTAGTCTTGGTTTCATCTTAAAACTTGTCACTTTGTGTACTCGGACAAGAAAATGTTTGTTCACAAAAGGTCAATACTTGAAATTTTATGATAAAACTCTAAATAAACTTTATGAAGAGTATCAACAGAGATGAACTATTTAAGCCACTAAGAGAACTGCTAGTGCCATGGTCGTCAGCAGCTATGTTTAAGACATTGCAGGTTGAAAACTTCATAACTGAAGACATATTATGGTAAGTTTCACTCCTTAACCATCAAGATAACATGTAACGTAATAAAAGGTATGCAAAGCAGAGCCCAAATAAGAGATTAACAAAATTTCAGTTATCTGCATATACATTTCCAAAGTATATAATTATCATTTTAAACATTTTCAAGTACTAATTTCTCTTGTATATCACTTGTAAGAATTCAGAAAACCTATCCCACTGGTCAATCAGTATATGTAGGTTAATAAGAATGTTTTTTTTGAGAGAGAAAGGTTAATAAGAATGTTACCTTTGCAACTCTATCATTCGAAACTTTTCAATGTAACAGGTTCCAGCTACCAAAATATTAGTCCTGAAATGAGAATAGGAATTTTTTAGAGAGTCCTGAAATAGCAATTGATTTTCCCAGAGATCCTTAATTCCAGAGTTATTTTCAATCTGTGTTTGTTGAGAAATAGTTAATGCTTGTGACTTATTCCATTATATGTTTTGATTAACATGAGAATAGGAGATAAAAATGATAATTCTTTTATAATAGAAAATATGTTTTTAATGAGAAAAGTAAACAACATTACAAGCCATGTCTACGTACATAGTTCACATGAGAATCCTTTTGAGAAAGTTAATATGGAAATTAGCAAATATGTGGAAGCGGATAAGGGTTGAATTTGCATTACAATGAGAGATTTAGAAGACAAAACAATGCTAACAGATGTGAAGATAGAGCTCTGCATCATACTCTTTCTCCAATTTCCTTTCTTGTTGTTGGATTGCCATGTTGAATGAGAAATTAAGTGCTAAAGTACAATGTTGTCAAACTGGTAATCGGATGAAAATTTTCAAAAATAATTAAATAAATCAGGAAAAAATGTAAACATATGTTCATTCATGGAAAACACAAGTTTATTAGATTTTATTTCGAATACAAGCATATATTAGTTTATACCAAAAAGAAAAGGTCACAAAATACCAAATGCAACCCCTGAAAAATCATATTCCATATGTAAAGTTCAAAACTTACCAAATAAGCAAGATTTGTTTACAACAAAAAAGGTACTAAGATAATAATTCTACTTAAATTCTGTTAAAGACTGAACACTGATTGCATATCACTTAGGGGCTGTTTGGTTGGTGGATAGTGATAGAAAGAATAAGAAGTTATATTCTCAAGAATATTGATATTCTTTGGTTGATGAAAATTGTTATTCCACCTTGTGTTTGGGTTCAAGAGAATAAGAATATTACTGTTATTAGTATATGACAATTTTACCCTTTTGTGGTATATTAATATTTTTTATCTTTTTTATATTAAAAATTTACAACTACCACTTCAATTTTAATAAATGCTGACCTAGTTTAAAAGCATTAATAATTAATCAAAGTTATTAGTAATCTTTATTTGGTTAAAATCGAATATTGATAATAGGATTTATAAATAAAATAATAAAATATTTTTTAATCTAAAATATTAGTAATTATTTTTGTAAGAAAAATTATTAATATTATCATTTTCATTAGATTTAATTAATAGTATGCAAGTTAAGATATTTTTTAAAAAAATTAAACTGAAGTATTGATACTCCGTTGATTATTATAACTGTTAACAAAGAATATTTATATAATAAAATATTAATAATTACTAAGTTGGTAAAATACAGTTATTACTTGATCTTTTAAAATATTAAGTATAAGGAACCGATTCTTTTGATAAATAAAAAATCAGACATTATAATATAACTTAATACTTATGTTTTAATTTTCCATTGATAAAAAAAGATATTTTTTTAATTTGAAGAAGGAATATCATGTATTCCTTCAAATTGGAGGAATTTGATAACCCAACCGACAACCTCCCGACAGTAATAAACATGACTTGAAATTTGTGCAACTCAACAAATGGATAAATCCTTAATCCAGCTCTGTTTGGTATTTTTTGGCAGAATAGCTAAATATTCTAGTTGATATTCCGAGACCAAACGTCCCCTTAGAACATAATTTTTTTTTTATAGCAGACTTAAAACATAAACAATAATTAGTAACCAAATGTTCCTTAATTTAAAATGGCTAAATTTATACAAATAAAAAAACTATTTAAAAACAAGACATGCTTAGACCCAAAATAATAATACACAAAAATGTAGGCTCCTTGGCGAAGGTTCCCCCCTGCCCGACAAAAAAAATAGTCCCCCAAAAGGTACGGGATCACCTGCTCACATACAGGGGACCCCTTAAGGTTTTTGGCTCCCCTGCCCACAAGTGTGGAGGCAAGAATCAGATGAGCCGACAGAAAAGTCCCCTCATCTGCTCCCTAGCAGAAGAGGGGCTTCTCTGTCGGCTCGCACCGTGTCAATGGATAATACAGTATCACATGCTGGCTCAAAATCATTCCACAATTCAACTCATGAATTTGACAATGAGCAGAATATGGGACTCCTCTGCGGGCTCATGCTGTGTCCATGGATAATACAGTATCACGTGCTGGTTCAAAATTATTCCATGATTCAACTAGTGATTTTGACACTGATAATACATCCTCTAAAAAAGTAATGAAACATAATTGGATGGAGAGTGAGTGCCCAACATCTGGTACCTTCTTGTGTAGCATATCATATCGCGTCTTGTTGGAAATTGCCGAAGACGGACAATAAATTTGGGTGAAGACAAGATCTGACTTAGGTTTGTAAAATTACATATAATTTGAACTCTGAATGGTGTGCTGACATACAAGAATTCTCTGTTACCTTTCAGTATAGGCAAATTAAACTAAAAGTTCATGCCAGTAGTAGTCAAGCAATCACTCGAATCTCAAACGTCAACTGGGCATGTTTAAAAAAATCTAGTGAATTCTAATTTTTGAGGGGATTTACTGAGTATTCTTTCTCTTTCAAAATAAAAAAAGTTTACTGAAAATTGGCATCTCAATGGTACCAAAGATCTAATTTTAGTAAACCAAGTAGAACATAAAGGCAATTGGAATGGTTGAAAGATACCACAAAGAGAAGCTCATGCATAAAAGCAAAGGAAACACACCACAAAAATGCAGGACATTAGTTCTTCTTCAATCTGCTCCTTTATCATCCATGTACCTATAGATGCTATATTGGATTTGAATCAAATGTTGAACCAATTTATCAACAGTATTCATGGTTCAATGTAATTTTTATTTATTTCTTGTTACTTGGAAGTTAGCAGTCCATTGCAGCTCCATCATTACCTCTTCCAAGTCCCAACAAAAACTGATGCATCCTGTTCTGGTAGGGTGACCTCCATGTCCTGCAACAATAGAAAGCAACAAGAAACAAATGTAACTGACCAAAAAAAACTAACTAAACATAAGACATTGCCAATAAAATCATTTTCACTTCTGTCGCATTAAAAAACTACAATTATTATTGAATTCTCAGGATGATATGTAATGAATTTCTACCACCTAAAGCATATAGAAACACAAAAGCCAACTTATCAAGCATGACATGGGAATATATAGTGCTTTTACCAAAATCATTTGCTTTAGGCTAATGAGTAAAATCTCTTTATTTCCCAATTCAAAGTCGCTAATATATCTATTATTTCATTTCTTTCATGCAAACTGCCTCCAACTGTGAATTTCTCAGTAATGCCTTTCACTTCTATCAAGCTGTAACCAGGCTCCTTCTTTACCCCACTACCCTTCAACAACTTCCTTGCCTCGGCAACACCATCCCATTTCCCATCTGATGCATATAAATTTGACAAAAGCACATATGGTGAACTCGTATTAGGTTGAAGTTCCAATAGCCTATTAGCTACTCTTTCACCAACCACAACGTCCTTGTGAAGACGGCATGAAGATAGCAAGTTTCCCCATATCACAGGGTCCTTTTGAAAATTAAACATTTTCACATAATCTTCAGCTTCCACCAATCTCCCAGCCCGGCCCAACATGTCAACCAAACAAGATAAATGTTCAATACCTGGGGATATTCCATAAGCATCCCTCATTGACTTGAAGTAAACAAGACCTTCATCAACTAGTCCTGCATGATTACAAGCTGTTAGTAGGCCGACAAATGTCACAGAATCAGGGATTTGTCCAGCTTCTTTCATCTGCTCAAATGTCCTCAAAGATGCTTTTCCATGGCCATGATTTCCAAGCCCCACAATCATCGTGTTCCAAGAAACTAAATTTTTGTTTTCAATGCAATAAAATATATTTAGGGAATATTGAATGCAACCACATTTAGCATACATGTTTATCATAGCATTGTAGACACCAGTATCCAGTTTCAACATTGATCTTATCAGATGGGCATGAAGTTGAACACCATAGTGTACTGAAGCAAGTTCAGCACAAGCGGTAAATGCGCTAGCTAATGTGAAATCATCAGGCCTTACGCCAAAGTTATTTCTCAATTTGAGCATCTCCTTAAACATCATCAATGCCTTCTTATGTTCTCCGCATTGAGAATATGAGGCAATGAATGTATTCCATGTGATCACATCCTTTTCGGTGATTGACCAGAATGTGTACTCGAATTCTTTGATTAAGTTAAATTTTGAATACATTGTCAAAATAACGTTACCTACAAAACAAGTGGAATCAAGTCCAAGCTTTATTGTTTGACAATGTAGTCCTAGCCCAGTATCCAAATGTTCGATGCTCATGCAACTGCCAAGGATAGCCACATAGGAGAATCGATCTGGAACTAAACTTTTCTTATTCATAAGCTTGAACATCTTCAAACTTTTTTCTATCCTTAGGTTATCTGCATATCCTGTAATCATAGCATTGTAAGAGATGGAATTTGGTTCACTTATACTTCTGAAGATGTTGAAGGCCTCATCAGAGCGACCACATTTCATATACATTGTAATAAGTGAGTTTGAAACAAAGGAAATAGCATCATAACCCATTCTGATGGATTGTGCATGAACCTGCTCGCCTTGTAAAAGGGCCGAAAGAGTTGCACATGCACTAAAGACACTGCCATATATGTATTCATTAGGCTGGAGCTTCATTTTAGCGAAGAGACTCAATGCTTTGGAAGGAATACCAGCCTGATCATAGCCAGATATCATAACCGACCAAGAAACAAGATTTTTATTTGGCATCCAATCAAAAATTTTATGCGAAGCTTCAAAATCATTGCACTTGGCATACATGTTGATCAAATGATTTGAAAGATATAGATCGAACTCCGTGCCCATCTTGATAATAACACCATGAAGCATAATACCATACTTGGTGGACTTGGTTTTGGAGCATTGTTGTAGAAGCTCACCAAACCTTTGCAGAATCATCACCATTAAGAAACATATATTCTCATGAGTCCTGAACTGTTGTGTTGTTCCTGGATAATAACAATGATGAATAAAAAGTTGAGCTTTATCTCACCAAGAATTTATCAATTTAATTGAGCAATCTTGTTAAAACACAAAATATAGACTCCATAAGCAAAACATGAGAGATTCTACCCGATTTTTGCTATTAAATATAGTTATATATATGTAACGACCAACCCCGATATAGTTGACTTTTAGCCAACAAATCACTAATCAATTTCAAATAAATGAACGTTGCGGAAGAATGGTAAGGAAAATAAGCCATCATGGAAAGTGCATTACAAATCCATATATGTGATCTCATAAAAAATTCATCTAATTTAGCAGTAGACCTCTCATATCCAATAACTGAAAAAAAATCACATAAATTAAAATCCACAAACGTCCTCCTAACAACATGATATAAACCACCCTTAATTTAAATTGATTCCTACTCTTTAATATTGTAATTAAACCAACAGATCTGTTGTACAGTGGTAGCTCCTATACTTCTTTACATATAATAACAATTTTATGTATTTGATTATGCACTAGGAGAACCATGTGCTCACGGAAGGGCGGTGATGACTCGTCCTCTTGGACTCAACACTCAACGGGAAGGCAACACGAGACCGGAAGAAGACACTTGAATTCAAACACATCCGAATGGTGCCCGGCAGCCACAATCGTTCGACAAAGAAACTCCGCTAAAACAATACCCCAAAGGACAAAAATCAAACCCGCAGCCTTTGGAAACGAATCACAGAAGAATGACTTAATCCTAGTTAAACTCACCGAGAAACACCGGTCGTGAATCGTGTTTGAAATCACCGGATTTCCTTCCCCGTTATTGCCGGTGTTCCCGCTCGTTCTTCGTCTACACGCAAGTCTAAACTCGAATCAGACGCCTTCTAGATGCTCGCGTCTTCGAAAGGGTCAAGTCGTACTACCCGACTTGGCGTCGTCGGAGTCTCGTTCGGCCGGCGGGTTCTGGGAAGGCGGCGGTGTTGAGCGAGGGAGAACGAGAGGGGAAGAGACGAAGGGTGAGGGAGAGAGAGAAAAGCCGTCCCCCTTACATTCACATCCATCGAGACTTGTCAAGCATCCGACGTTTGGATCGATTTATTTTCTTTTTATTTTATTTTATATTTTTTTTCAAAAGTGTCATTGTTGGGCCTTTATTTTTATTGGACCATTACAATACTATTATTCATTTTAAATTTTTTCTTCTCAAAATTAATACTAACTTTTTTATGTGAACTCTTTCTCTACATAATTTTTCTAAAGCACCTTGACCAATGGAGTATGCCATCTACGCAATTGCCGTACCTCACATGCCATAATATGAACGAACTTTTCATGATAATTGAGATCCTCTTGTACTTTGTAGGATTAAATGAATCGATGAATTAACTTCTCTTTCTTGTCAAAACTTAAGATCTTTTCATGATGATATTTTTAAGAATATCTTATTATTAACTTTGAATTGCCTCGAGACTTATCGATAATCAACCCTTGTGTCTATCGTAGCTTTAAATATCTTCCTCATCAATTTAACATTCTCAACTATCACCTAATTAGCTCTAGCTCAATCAACAATCAGGTGTCTTCTATGTCTCTACATATCGAAGTACAACATCTCCTACCATAAAGCACCTCATCCGGTGTCGTGTTAATCGTAGATTGATATCTATTATATATGCATACTTGTCTAAGCTATTATATCATCACAATTACCTCTCAGTCAATGGCATTCATTCTTAAAGCTCAACTTAGTCCCTAAGGGCCCATATACATGCTTTTCAAAATGTGAAAATTAATCGAGGATCTCTGCGTGACCCTATAAATATGGGAACATCAGGTATTCGTATAATCTCGTCATAGCAAAAAATATTGAGAACAATCAAAAATACAAAAGATACAAATAGAACACAAAATACAGACTCCACAAGCAAGACATAAGGATTCTACCCTATTTTTGCTATCAAATATAGTTATATATTATTTCTTAAAATTTGCTATGTATTAAAACATTGCAATATCTTCAAATAAACATTGAGACCAACCGAACATATAATAAAAAAGTTAATAATAATAGTTTAAATGATCACAAGCTCCTAACAATTTATACATAAAGATCATAAGACAACATGAGTCATAACAATCTCTCATAATAATCCTCTTTCAATATGTTATCCAAAATTCCAAACATTCTAACATGATAGCACCGAAAAAGATACAAGAGGATGGCCCTCCTGTCCTTATGGGCTCACTGTGCTCGTGAGCAGGTGAGGTAGGAGTCCGAGTGTAATACCCAAAATTTTAAAATAAATGATAATTAAAAGATAAGGATAGGAAAATATAGGATAAGATATAATTTTATTAGGATTAGGAATAGAATTTGTCGAAGTCTAAGTGATGTCCTAATAATTTTTTTATTAATTTAATATTCCTAATACCCAAAATTTTAAAATAATGATAATTAAAAGATACGGATGGAAAAATATAGGATAAGATATAATTTTATTAGGATTAGGAATAGAATTCGTAGAAGTCAAAGTCAAAGTGATGTCTTAATATTTTTTATCAATTTAATATTCCTAATCCTATGATGATTAGTTTCTAAATAAATTCTAATCATATGGAAGACTATCTTAGAATTAAAATCATATACAAAATAATTTTTGAGAGTCCTAATCATATTCAAACTTTGTCTAAGATGATTTTCCTATCATATAAATATAACACAACCCCTCCTCTCATCTCATAAATTTTCTCTTCCTCTCATCTATTTCTCTCTCTCTCTCCTCTTTCTCTTTGTTACATCCAGGAATTTGAAAGGCTCAGGGTGCAAAGAGAAAGGAGAAACCAAGTTACTTAGCAGATTTTGTAACAAAATAATACTAAAATCATGTAAGCATGTAAGAAACTAAGAATGTTCAGGAACACAGTAGAACATGTAAGGGATTGTGACATGTAACAGATCATGTAACAAACACATGACAGATCATGTAAGAACTTGACATGTAACAGATCATGTAACAAACACATGACATATCAGAATAATAACAGAATCGAGAAAAAAAAGAGATATAAAAGGGAGACAGTGAGAAAGTAAAGTTTTCTTTACCTCACTTTTAGCCAAAAGTATTTGTTCCTCTCTTTTGCCTCTTGCTTGGAACTGTGGAGCTCGAACAACCTGCTTCTTCTTTCCTCTTCTTCTCCAACCTTCTCACCACAAGGACGACATGACTACTGCAGCAGATGCCATTGTTGAGATCATCCTGCAACCAAAGGAAGAATAATCTTCAGTAGATTGCAAACCCTTAAGCACCTGCAAAGAGAAAAGAAGGCATCAGCAGCTAGAGCAGAAAAATTAGTTTTGGTTTAAATATTTTACACGACAGAGAGCACGAAGGGAAGTCCTCGACGCACGTGCAAGGCAAGTTGCGGAAGCGATTGGGTTGTACAGTGTAAAGCCCAACAATTTGGTGCTCTTGTTCCTTGCTCCAGTTTCTTTTGATCTGTGTCAATGGCAGAAGGCACAAGATGGTCAAGGGTGGAGGATGCAGTGGGTAAGCTTCAAATACTAGTCGAACAACAATTTCTTTTTGTCACTGAAAACTTGAATTCTCTGACCAAGAAGTATGATACTCTTGCTTCCCGAATGGATTCTCACAATGTGAGTGTTAATCCTCATACTACAGACACTAATGGTGCTTCTGTTAATTTTGTTCTTCCTGCTGGGGTTAGTGAGGGTTCATTTGAATTATCAACTGTTTTGCGGAATGTTAAATTGGACATTCCTAAATTCTTTGGGGATGATCCATTGGGATGGATTTTTAAAGCTGAACAGTTTCTGGATTTTTATAACATTTTTTATGAGAATAGAATTACTGTGGTCTCTTTTGCCTTTGAAGGGCCTGCTTTGCAATGGTATAGGTGGATGCATAAGAACGAACAAATTCAATCACGGTCACAGTTTTTAAAGACTTTAGAAATATGTTTTGGACCTTCTGAATTTGAAGATAATCAGGGAGCATTATCTAAATTGACTCAGATTGGATCTGTTTTGGAGTATCAGTCACAATTTGAGTCTCTTTCTAATAGTGTTATGGGATTATCTGAGTCTTTTCTACTCTCTTATTTCATCTCTGGATTGAAACCTCAAATCAGAAGAGAGGTCTTGGCTTTTCAGCCTAAAACAATGATGCATGTTATTAGTTTGGCAAAGCTTCAGGAAGAAAAATTCTTGGATGGTGCTGGAATTCCTAAGCAAGTTTCTTTTATACCAACAACGTATTCCTCTCCTTCAATTTCTAAACTAGTGTCATTGTTTATTTCCCATTCTTCCTCTCAGGGTAATTCTCTGGCTACAGCACCTAAGATTCCTACAGAAACTACTGCACTGCTTGTGAAGAGATTGTCTGCTTCTGAGATGTTGGCTAGAAGAGAAAAAGAGTTGTGCTATAATTGTGATGAGAAGTTCCATAAAGGTCATAAGTGCAAGTCTAAGTTTCTATTATTATTAGCATTGGATGATGAGGTTGTTTTGAATGCAGAGGAATTTTTGCAAATAGACATTTCTGCAGAATCTTTGGAAATTAGCTTGCATGCTCTTTCTAGGATGGTTATGCCTCAAACTTTGAGGCTATTGGGCACTATTGCTGGTACTTCTATTACTATTCTTGTGGATAGTGGTTCAACCCATAATTTTGTAAGGGAAACTACTATTTCCATATTGGGATTACCTATTTGTCCATCAAGTTATTTCAATGTCATGATTGGCAATCGTGATAAGCTGAGGTGTGGAGGTCTTTGTTCACAAGTATAGTTTCATATTCAAGGCTTAACGTTTGTTGATGATTTCTATGTGCTACCTATTGAAGGGGTTGATGTGGTACTTGGGGTACAGTGGCTTCAGAAATTGGGTCCTATTACAATGGACTACAAACAATTATCTATGGCCTTTGACTGGCAGAATTAGAGAGTGTTGCTATCAGGCACTGATAAGTCAGAGCCATATGTAGTTACATATCATCAGCTCAAGAGGTTGGTTAGTCTTGATGATGTTATGACTTGTTTTTACTTAGTTGTTCAACAGGATAAGACCAGTACAGTGGACTCTAGCTCTATTCCATGGCTTTCAGAAATTATATCTAAGTTTAGTTCTGTCTTTGATCCTCCAACTTCCCTTCCACCTTGTAGAGATGTGCAACATAATATTCATTTGTTACCAGGAAGTGGACCAGTAAATGTTAAGCCCTACAGGTATCCTCGTTTTCAAAAATCTGAAATTAAGAAATTAGTTAAAGAAATGTTGAGCCAGGGAGTAATTCAGCATAGTTCAAGTCCCTTTTCTTCTCCTATGTTGTTAGTTAAGAAGAAGGATGGGTCTTGGAGGTTTTGTGTAGACTACAGAGCCCTGAATGGTATTACTATCAAAGATGAGTTTCCCATCCCTACTATAGATGAATTACTGGATGAACTCTATGGTGTTACTTTCTTTTCTAAATTGGATTTAAGAGCCGGTTATCATCAAATTAGAATGGCACTTGGGGATGTGGCTAAGACTGCCTTTAGAACTCAAAAGGGTCATTATGAGTTCTTGGTTATTCCCTTTGGGCTCTATAATGCTCCATCTACTTTTCAAGCTATCATGAATAGAATGTTTGCTCCTTATTTGAGAAAGTTTGTCATAGTTTTTCTATGATATTCTAATCTACAGTCATGATCAAGAGTCACATTTGCAACATCTTACAATTGCACTACAATGTCTTCAAGACAATGTTTTTTTTTCTTAAGCAAAGTAAATGCTGCTTTGCTCAAAGGCGAATTGAATATTTGGGTCATGTAGTTTCTCAGACAGGAGTTGAACCTGATATTCAAAAGATAGATGTTGTTAATAACTGGCAATTCCTATCAATGTGAAACAACTAAGAGCATTCTTGGGACTTGATGGGTATTATCGAAGATTTGTTAAGGGCTATGCCACTATTGCAGGACCACTAACTGATTTATTACAGCAAAAATATTTTTAAATGGAATGAGGGAGCTGAAAAGACTTTTCAAACTCTTAAGGCAGCATTAGTCACAACCCCAATTCTTCATTTACCAGATTTTTCTAAGTAGTTTGTGGTTGAGACTGATGCTTCAAGTATGGGTATTGGAGTTGTTCTATTAACAATTTTATATTACAGCAAGAACACACCTAGGATGCAAAAGGCTTCAATTTATGTGAGAGAGCTATTTGCGATTGTGGAGCCTGTTAAGAAATGGAGACAATATCTCTTGGGGCATCATTTTAACGTTAAGACTGATCATAGAAGTCTTAAAGAAATATTAACTCAAGTGATTCAAACACCTGAGCAGCAACACATTTTGACAAAACTTTTTGGTTATGATTATTCTATTTTGTACAAGTCAGGGGTAGAGAATAAGGTGATTGATGCACTATCAAGACAACATGTTTCCAAGGGGCAATTTTGTGGTCTTTCTATGCCTATCTTTCAAGTTATTGATCAGGTCAAAGACGAATATGCTTCTAATGATCAATTAAAGGCCTTAATGAAGGAGGTTCTACGGGATTCAACATTACATCCTAAGTTGAAATGCGGGGATGGTTTATTGTTTCATCAAGGTCGTATAAGAGGTTATGTGCAGAATTTTATTGGGAGGGCCTTAAGAAGTCTGTTATGGAATTTGTCAGAAGCTGCTTTTTGTCAACAGGTTAAGTATTGCTCTTCTTATCCTGCAAAACTATTGCAACCTCTCCCAATTCCTGAGAGGGTTTGGGAGGATATATCCATGGATTTTGTGATTTCTCTTCCTAATTCAGGAGGATTTACTGTAGTGTTTGTGGTGGTAGATAGGTTGTCTAAATACTATCATTTGGGAGCTTTACCTACTAACTATACAACATCTAGAGTGGCTAAGCTCTTGTGGACATGGTAGTTAAGCTGCATGGGTTTCCTAGAACCATAGTATCCGATAGGGATACAATTTTTGTTAGCTCTTTTTGGAAGGAACTTTTCAAACTTAGCAACACTAAGTTGTGCATGAGTTCAGCCTATCATTCCCAATCTGATGGTCAAACTGAAGTCCGTAATAGATGCATGCAGCAGTATTTGAGAGGCTTTGTTATGGAAAAACCCTCTACATGGATCAAATATTTGCCTTGGGCTGAATATTCTTTTAATACATCCTATCATTCCGGCACTCATCTTACACCTTTTGAGGTGGTTTATGGCCGCAAAGAACCAACTATTCCTTCTTATGTCAGAAGTCAAGCTAATGTAGAGGTTGTGGATTTTGATCTACGTGACAGAGATGAGATTTTGAAACTCCTTAAATATCAACTCCTTCGAGCTCAACAAAGAATGAAATCTTTGGCAGATCAATATAGAGTTGATAGGTCATTTGAAGTGGGAGATATAGTGTTGGTTAAGTTACACCAGTGGCTAAGAGGATTTCATACAAGCTGAGACAGAAATTTTTTGGCCCTTTTCATATTCTAAAACGAATTGGGTCTGTGGCCTATGAATTGGAGCTTCCCTCTACTTCTCAAATTCACCCAGTTTTTCACGTTTCTAAGCTGAAAAAGGCCCATGGTACTTTTACTAATTCAGTTCCATTACCTCGAATGGATGATCTGGCAGGCCCTCTTTTACAACCTATGGCTATTCTATCTACTCGCAAGATTAAACGATAGGGTCGTTTCATCAATCAGTTCTTAGTGCAATGGGAAGGTCAGGCTTTAAAGATGCCTCTTGGGAGGACTATGATTTGTTCTTACAAGATTTTCCTACATTTGACCTCACGGATGAGGTCACTTTTTCTACGGCAGGGGAAAATGTTACATCCCAGGAATTTGAAAGGCTCAGGGTGCAAAGAGAAAGGAAGAAACCAAGTTACTTAGCAGATTTTGTAACAAAATAATACTAAAATCATGTAAGCATGTAAGAAACTACACAGTAGAACATGTAAGGGATTGTGACATGTAACAGACATGTAACATATCATGTAACAAACACATGACAGATCATGTAAGAACTTGACATGTAACAGATCATGTAACAAACACATGACAGATCAGAATAATAACATAATCAAGAAAAAAAGAGATATAAAAGGGAGACAGTGAGAAAGCAAAGTTTTCTTTACCTCACTTTTAGCCAGAAGTATTTGTTCCTCTTCTTTGCCTCTTGCTTGGAACTGTGGAGCTCGAACAACCTGCTTCTTCTTTCTTCTTCTTCTTCTCCAACCTTCTCACCACAGGGACGACACGACTACTTCAGCAGATACCATTGTTGAGATCATCCTGCAACCAAAGGAAGAATAAGCTTCAGTAGATTGCAAACCCTTAAGCATATGCACAGAGAAAAGAAAGCATCAGCAGCTGGAGTAGAAAAATCAGTTTTGATTTAAATATTTTACACGGCAGAAAGCACGAAGGGAAGTCCTCGATGCGCGTGCAAGGCAAGTTGCGGAAGCGATTGGGCTGTACAGTGTAAAGCCCAACACTCTCTCTCCCTTCTCTTCTCATGGGGTGAGATAAACATGGAGGAGGAGATGTCAAGTAGATGTTTCTCAGTATGCAATTAGGATCATGAAACAAGATGAATAATTTGGTTTTAATGAATTTATTAATGATGATTGAAAATGTTTTCAGCAGAATTAACCGTAGGTTAATAATAATTTAATGCCTTACGGACACCCGATGTAGATTGTGTTGCTTGGCGTGGGTTGTGTTGTCCTGACGCGGGCTATGCTATCCTTCGACGCGGTTTGTATTGACTCTGACGTGAGCGGTGTTCCACCGATGTAGGCTATGTTAACGACCAACGCAGGTTGTGTTCCACCGACCCAGGTTGTATTGACAATCAACACGGGCTATGTTTTGTCGATGCAAGTTGTGTTGCCGACCAACACAGGTTTTGCTGCCGATTGACGTGGGTTGTGTTGACGATTGACGCACGTTGTGTTGAATCCGACACGAGTTGTATTCTGCTAAAGCATGTTGTGTTCCACCGATGCGAGTTGTCTTGTCCCCTACGTGGACCATTTTCTCTCACATACCTGATTTGGTTTACATCTTATTTTTATATAATTCAATTATATTGACTGATTGAAAATGTTATGATGAATGGTGTAGATTTAGGTGTCTTTAAATGATGACATAATCCAGTTAATGATATGACTTATAAATTATAATTATTGTGATTGAACTTATGTATGAAGAGGAAGACCCTTGGTTATTATTTATTGAATTGTGTTCACTCAGAAACTATTGTTAATTGAATTGTGTTCCTCCTCCGAGAACTATTTCATTCCTAGGGAAACTATTGTTTGTGGAGATCAACTTGAGTCAGAAAAGGACCATATGACCTAGCTAGCCATATTAGTACTATGGACAATCCGAATCTTCAATACATTAATAAAACTCTCATTAGTTGTTAATGATTGTTTCATCTAAGTTAAGATAAATAGAGAAAGATAAATTGATTCAAAGTTTAATGATGGTTTGAATATATTGAAAGGAAAGGTATGGGCATCATCAAAGAGGATGCAATTGATTATTCTTGCCATCTATGGATATTGATATTCTTGTCAGCTAATTAGTATTTTCTTTTGATTTAACATTTGATGTTAGTTTTCTATTAGAATTGATGTAGTAGATTATTAGTTTCGTATTGGAAGATGTTTAGTTTTAAATTGTTGATTTTAAATTATATGGACCGGTCTGCTAGTCAAAGTAATATCAAATAGAAGTAAGCCCGTAGCGTTCCCAATAGCACATTTTGTCAAGTGGCGAGGTATGATTTTAGGGGAGTTACACCGAGGCTTCTTGCTCGACAACAACCCTCGTTTAAAAGAGAACCAACGACAACAAAGGGTGGAGCAATGACAAGAGCGAAAAGATGTCTCAACAATAACATTTTCTTTTTCGGTATGTAACAGTGGTAAATTTGAAATTAGGAATTGAGGATCCCTATGTGTCCTTATATATATGGGAATATCAGGTAGTCGTACATTCTCGTCACATAAAAAACATTGAGAACAACAAAAAAATACAAAAAAACACAAAATACATAGTCCACAAGCAAGACATGAGATATTCTACCCAATTTTTGTTATTAAATCTAGTTATATATTATTTCTAAAAAAATAATTATATATTAAAACATTGCAATATTTTTAAATAAACATTGAGAACAATCGAAGATATAATAAAAAAGTTAATAATAATAATAATTTCAATGATCAAAAGTTCCTAATAATTTATCACATAAAGATCATAAGACAACATTAGTCATAACAATATCTCATTATAATCCTCTTTGAATACATTATCCAAAATTCCTAATAGTCTAACATGATAGCATCAGAAAAGATACAAGGAGGATGACCCTCGTGCCCTTAGGCCTCCTTCTACTTGTGAGTAGGTTGGGAAGGAGTCTAAGGCTTCCTGCCCATTAGCAGTCCGCGCTTAAGAGAGAGACTAGTGGCAAAAAGGGCGGAGCAGCGGCGAGAGAGAAAAGATGTCTCAACAGTAATCTTTTCTTTTTCTGTAAGTAACAGTGGTAAATTTGAAATTAGGAATCAAGGATCTCTGTGCGGCGTATAAATATGGGAACATCAGGTAGTCGTACAATTTCGTCATGGAAAAAACATTAAGAACAACCAAAAATATAAAAAAAACACAAAATATAGACTTCACAAGCAAGAGAGATTCTACCCAATTTTTGCTATAAATATAGTTATATATTATTTCTCAAAAATAGCTATATATTAAAACATTGCAATATCTTCAAATAAACATTGAGAACAACCAGATATATAATAAAAAAGCTAACATATAACAAAACATTGAGAAAGTTCTTGTAAAGATGGCATGAAGATAGCAAGTTTCCCCATCTCAGAAGGCCCTTTTGAAAATTAAGCGTAAATGTTTAACTTCCATTAGTCTTCCAGCCCATCCCAACAAGTCGACTAACAAGATAATTGTTCAATAGTTGGGGATATTCCATAAGCATCCCTCAAGGTAAACAAGACCTTCATCAACTAGTCCTGCTTGATTACAAGCTGATAGTAGGCTGACAAATGTCAAAGAATCAAGGATTTTGTCAAGCTTTTTTCATCTGCTCAAATATCCTCAAAGCTGCTTTTTCATGGCCATGATTTTGCAGCCCCACAATCATCATGTTCCAAGAAACTTGTTTTTTTGTTTTCAATGCAATAAAATACATGTATGGAATATTTCATGCAACCACATTTAGCATATTCGTTTATCATAGCATTGTAGACACTAGTATCCGGTTCCAATGTTGATCTTATGAGATGGGTATGAAGCTCAACACCATAGTGTACTGAAGCAAGTTTAGCACAAGCAGTAAATGCGCTAGATAATATGAAATCATCAGGCCTTACGCTAAAGTTATTTATTAATTTGAGCATCTCCTTAAACATCATTAATGCCTTCTTATGTTCTTCGCATTAAGAATATGAGACAATGAATGTATTACATGTGATTCACATCCTTTTCGGTGATTGACCAGAATGTGTACTCAAACGCTTTGATTAAGTTAAATTTAGAATACATTATCAAAATAACATTACCTACAAAAGAAGTGGAGTCAAGCCCAAACTTTATTGTTTGACAATGTAGTCCTAGCCCAGTATTCAAATGTTCGATGCTCATACAACTGCCAAGGATAGACACATAAGAGAAATGATGTAGAACTAGACCTTTTTTATTCATAAGCTTGAATATCTTCAAACTTTTTTCTATCTTTAGGTTGTTTGCATATCATGTAATCATAGCATTTTAAGAGATGAAAATTGTTTCATTCAAACTTCTGAAGATGCTGAAACAAAGGAAATAACATCATAACTCATTCTGATGGATTGTGGATGAACTTGCTGGCCTTGTAATGTCACGACCCTGGTTTAAACCTTGGTTTATCCCGCAGGTCGCAACATATCATGGACAATCAAGTAAAATTTGCGAAAACGTGCTATTAATTCAAGAGTAATATAATAGAAAGT
>LTAE01004698.1:13322-31270 GCA_001647135.1 Pontederia paniculata | reverse complement strand
CCCCCCTCTTGGTGTCATCTAGATCTTACAGCTGGGAGTTGAACCTTGGACCTCACAATATCAATGCAAATCACATAACCACTAAAGCAATGAGATAATTGTGTTACTTTCTCAATATTTTTTGTATTTATTAACTGCACTTACTATTATATACGTATGCATATATATATATATATATATATATACTTTCAACTTGGGGGCTATATATATATGATGATGATGATGATGATGATTTTCAATGGTAATATAAGTTTTCTTTTATAATAAAAAATAAAAATTATTAATTTGTAAGATGACAATATAAATGTCAAAGTCATATGTAGACGTACTCCCACCGTCAATATGTTGTATAATATTATATAAAATATTATATCACTATATATAATAATTATAATATACTAAAATTAATATAATATAATAACATATGAGTATAACACTAGTATATAATTATATAATAAGTATATAGTTATAAGCTATAACACTATAAACATAAGTAATAAGTTATATAACAAAAACTATAATGACTATAGGTTATATTTTATAACTTATCAATTTTATATGAAAACTAATAAGGAACAAATTATAAACTATAATACCATACACTTATAAATTTGTAATTTTATTTTTATATAGATTATAAATTTAATAATTTATATACTTAATTATGTATGTATATATAGTTCGCTCTTATATCTTAATAGATTAAAATTTAAAGGTGATTAAGATATTAAATTTAAAAATAAAGAAAAATGACGATTCGTCCGACATGACCCGAGCCGGCACGACCAGAACCGTGTTGGGTTAGGTTGGGCCAACGAAGTAGTGTTTTTGGCACGAAACGATACGGCACGACACTGTAGCAGCACGACACCGCACGAGCACAGTCAAACACGGGTTGACCAGCAAAGTCCATCTCTAAATGAAAGATCCAATAATTTTTTTCTTGACTCAGGCTGATTTATAATTACATAAATATCACAAATTATATGTAAATATGTATTCTTTTATTATGTTATTGCTTTAATTAACGGATTAATTATCTTAAAAATGACTATTTTGATGCTTGCATTAGGATATTTTATTATATTTAATAAGTTTACTAATATCAAATATATCTTTTTAAAAAATTAAGAGAAATAAATAAATATAGATAACTGAGACGTCTCGATTTTTTTCTGGTTAAAATCAATACATCTTACTATCTTAGTCTTGTTCCAAGCTAAAATTTGACCGAGAATAACTTTTCTATTATCGATAAAAATAGGAAAGGAGTCATACCAATTCTAAATCTAATTTTGCTCACCTTACCCATTCCCTATATTTTTGTTATAAAAAGTGTAAATGTTAGGAGACGAACACTTTTTTCAGTCTTTTTTTTTCTTTTTTTTCAATATTACAAAGAATGTCAAAGTATTGTATAAAGAAGGGATTAAAAAAGTAGAAACTAAACAATAAATTGTTTTTTTATGTCTCCTGTGAAATGATTTTTTTTTCATTAAATTAGGCACCCCGCTGGCATCCCTGGAAAACGTTTAAATTATTAGTAGTTGCAAAGTTTCATAGGTCGACTATTGGCCAGATGGAACTGCAATGAGGTCTACTTTTTCTTTCTCTGTTATACTTACTTTACTTTTTCACCTTTTTTATTTTTATTTATCTTTGACATTGCATAAAAATTATCTTATATTGTTTGACAATACCATTTATTATTATGCTAAATTTTATTAATTCATTAAAAATATTGTGTATATACTTCATAGACATTCCTAATATATTATATACTTATTGTTTATTTAATGCTAAAAGATAATACTTTTGAAGGTTATATTCTTTTCACAATTTTCAAATTAATCCTTACTCAAAGTACTTTATACAAATAAATTGTCTATGTCATATTATATACTTTACATTCTATTTTATAATTCAAACTATTTCTCTTTGACATTTTTTTTTTTGAATTTGTAGTGTCGTTAACGAAGTATTTAGGAAATAAGATAATGTCCATTATAAATATATATATATATATATAAGATTTTCTCTCTTTTCGAATATTTTTTATTATTTTATAATACATAAATGTTATTTTTCTATTAAATAATGTACCATTGTTTGTAATATCATTTTCATGAAAATATTTTCTCTTTTATTTTTTTCACTTTTGTAATGTTTAAAATGAAAATATAATTAATTTAAATCTTTTGGATTACACTAAAAAGTACAAAATTTATTAATATTCAACAAAATTTATTTATCATATTCTATATTATAATATGAATAATTATACAAATTATGAATTATTTTGCATAGATTGAAATAAATTCCGCCTCGGCCCCTTCCTGATCCCCGTCTAACAACTGATCAGCGGATTCAATTATTGCTGACATGAATAATAAGTTAACCGGATGGTGAGAAGACTTTCTTATGACCTTTTAGGTACAATGAACATGGATCATAATGTCTCTCTTTTTTTATTTCTCCCGAAGAAGATAAGGACTATGTAACAACCAAAAAAGAAAAAAAGATGTCTATGTATCCACGTAATATGCCACGCTTATGTCACTGTTCAGTAAGAGGATTTATTTAGCGAGAAGTCATCGGTACAATCACTTTTTAATGGAACATTCATAGTAATTATTGATCCTCCCATTTTATTCTTCTAAATCTTTCTAATTCATTCTCTTAGATCTTCTTAATTCTTTTACAATGGCGTTCATAGTCATTTATCAATTTTTTTAAAAGATTTAAATATATGAATATTGGGAGGATATTAAGAGGATCAAATTAGAAGAATAGAGCATTATATACTTTGGTATCATTCACCATGAAAATTAGTAACTCTAAACTACGATTGAATTTTAACTTTTTAAGCACTTGGTTATTGTTGTTCGGAAAAAAAAATATATCAAACTAGCAAGTATCATTGTTTTCAATGTAAATCATATATAACAATATTAATAAGCTTAGAAGATTATATGAACAATATTTCGGAGATAAAAAAGTAATCCTTGCTTGGATTACTATTAGTTGCATTAATATTATTGTTCTCCACAAATAATTCATCCAGATGCCAATGCCGAAAAAGGTCCAAGATTTTCTTTCTGACCCTTATAACATGTTCAAGATCCTAATCTGAGGACCATGTTTCTCCAAAATTTCAAGCAAATTCTCACACCCAATAATAATATGTAGAATCGAATTTAAAATAATATTATAACAAAATATAGCAACCGGAAAAGAAATTATATTTTCTCTAGCTCACTTTCCTTGATACAAGATGTTGAATCAGCATGTCTCTCCAGCCGAGCAGTAGCTTTCCGTGCCTAAGATTTAAATATAGAGGAATAGTTATCATATTGTACAACTTGAACAAAATAAATATATAAAGTCATATTTCATAATTAATATGATGTTCGAATTACCTCCTTATTCCAATCACATTGGGCGGTGATATAAACTAATATTGCCGTCTGTACAGCAGTCCCTCCAATCATTCCTCCCCAAATGCCCTGTAATTTCAAATTTAATTCGGATTGGAACTAAGTGATATTTATATATATGAATAATATTGGATATTCTAAATAATTAACTAGATGTTCAAATACTTCTTAGGTATGTTTTTTCCCATCAACATTATTTTATTCATGTTTTTTCGTACGTTCTAAATCTTGGACAATTTACCTCCAAGAAATTTACATGTGCTTTTTTTCTTTTAGTTTAGTGAATTGGAGACTTACTAGCACGCCAAGATCAAAAACCCATCCCAGAATTACTCCAAGGGGAAGACCAATAATGTAGTAAGTTCCCACATTCACGTAAGCAACTTTCGATTGCCATCCTGCACCAACAGCTACACCTGAAAACAGAAAACGAAAAATAATAAATATAAATTCAGTCCTTAGTATTAGTATATATTCTCAAGTCTCTAGAATAACTAATAAAAAGTAAAAATTTCTTGGATATACATTTATTTCCTCTTTGAGTTGACCTAGGTCCAAAAATCCAATTGGCATGACAAAAATTTAATGCCTCTTGAGGAATCTGAATTTTTAAATGGGTGAACTAGTTTCCTAATAACATTTTTAGTGTTGCATATCAAACAAAAAGGAAAATTCACAAAAAAAAAATACAAAGTTTATTTTTAATGAGTTTTATTTTTAAGCGACGGTAAAAGTATTTCTTAAATGAAAAAAAAAACAAAAATTTATATGAGATCAAATAACCCATACATTATAAAACTTATATATAGACTTTCAATTTATAAAATAGAAACAAAAGCTGCATTAACTCTTTATGGCCGTTATCCAAGCAGTGAAACCTTATGCACATGGAATGACCGGCTCCATTACAGAAGATATATATGTGAAATGTCATACTACATTAAAAGTCAAATGAGTTCATATTTGGATTAAGATTTGTGGTAACATAATCTATGGCAATTTTTTTTACATGACCGATGGAAGAAGAAAAGAAAGAGAAGGTTCATTTTTTAGGGTGAAAGCAACAACAATAAGGACTCCACACAGCTGCAATATATCATGAAACATATGTAACATTGTTAATTACCAGAAAGAATAGGTTGGATGCTGTTTAATAGGATGGTGAAGGCCAACAGAAGATATAAATTGTTCACGGCTTCAATAACCATCGTACTGGAAGTGAAGATGAGGGAGACCTCTTCATGCCAAACCATGATTATGCAGAAGAACAGGATGCCAATGATCCCCGACGTGATTGCTGCAACAATGGTCGCATGTTTTGCTCCCTTGCCATTACCAGCTCCGAGCTCGTTTGCTACTCGCACCCTTATTTATATATTGCCAGCACAAATATAAAATTAGTTCTATCAATTATTCATTATTTGCCAACTAAAACATAAGAATTAATTATTAAGCATATGTGCTACTATATAGTATATACAAGGGTTTTTTTCACTAACACCCCTCAATTATAATTTTTTTTCCGTATATAATTCTAAACTATAAATTTATTAATTTCAGTCCCCGAACTTATTTTGATTTGTCAATCTAGTCCTTCCGTTAATTTTTATCCAAAATTTTATTAAGTTAATTTTTTTAATAATTATAAAATATCATTTTTACCCTTAATTCCTTAATATAATAAAATAACTATAAAAATAAAAGAACAAAGTAAGGATACAAATATTATTTAATAATAATTTTTTAAATAATTATGAAATATCTTGATACAATTATTATTTTTTTATTTTTAAATATTTTTATAAAATTTAAAAGGAAAGGGTAGAATGATCATTTCAAAGTTAACTTAACAAAATTTTGGATGGGACGGAAGGACTAGATTAACAAATCAAAATTAGTTCGGTGACTAAAATTGGTAAATTTATACTTTAGAATTAGATGCGAAAAAAGTTATAGTTAAGAGGGTGTTAGCGAAAATAACCCTATATACAATAAGTAATGTTTACTAAAAAAATGTGGCGATATAATTTTGCAAAGTAAATAATTGTTAATATGAGAATTCTTATATCATATATATATATATATATATATATATATATATATTATGATTAAACACAAATTTATGCAACATGATCGAAAGTTATTTATAATGAATAAAATATTCATAATTGAAAACTTAGCATCATGTAATGAAAGTGTACCCCGTGCCAGCGAAGAAGGCTAAAGGAATCATCATCTCCCATCCATTAATGTTCATGCTGCTCCAAAGAGAAGACATCATGTAGATCAAATAGTAAGTAAATAAAACAATTGATCCCTCAATGCATGTGGTTCAGATAATCGAGATTGTGCTCACCAGATGGAAAGAGCGTCAACAGCTATCTCAGCATTTTTGAGGAATCCAGTAAGCAAAAGTAGTATCCTATAGTACCAATTCTCCAGGCTGCGCATTTTCACCAAATTCAAGAACCATTCATATGATCAGGAATCAAGTTTTTTGGAAATAAAAATGTAAATAGTGCAATAACTAAGTAAATATCTTGTTTGGTTATCAAGAAATTCCAAATTTTATTTTCATTAATAATTTATCACTAATTTGGTTTTCTGTTTTACCTTTTGTTCCACACTCATGTATTCATCTTCCGATGGCGGATCTTAATTTTTCTTATAAGGCACTTTTTTTCACACATAGATTTCAATATTGGACACCACGATTCAGATGCAATGATGGATCTCAATTCATTAATTTTATTGAGAAGATTCATGTCATATATCGGAGTGTTTGGATACACATATATAATTCAAATTTCAAAAGGAAAAAAGTATAAGATTGTTCAGCACATATGCGTCGATTGACGATGTGATTTAAGATTTCTAATCGGTCTCATTTAATTGTTTTATTAAGGGGTAGATTCGTGAATGAGATGTTAATTACATTAAAAAAGTGTTTACGAATATGATTACAAATAGCATATGTTGCCTGATAAAAAAACATATATATTGTATTCTTTGTGAGAAAAAAACTAAGATATGTCATTCCATATATAGCGTATATATAAGCAGGGACTGAGCTAGGGGGATTTTGGGGGCTATTCACACACAAATTTGGAGTATATACAAAAACATGTAAGAAATTTGAAGTAAAACAAATTAAAATGTGTACTATAACATGTTGCCCCCACCCCTAAAATTATGTTCTGGTCTATAAGTGTCGAACAAAATATCTTCTATTTTGATAAAGGTTTGGGATGTTTATCTATGTCATTTCATTCATTGACTGCTATTAATTATCTTCTTTGGAGGACAAATTACAGTTGACTCCTTATTCCTAATTGCGGCTTCTTTTTAGTATAAGCCAGGGATGCAAAACTTTGCAGGGGTAGGTGTGAAGGTTCTACGTGGCAAACGCATTAATGATTTTGTGATTAATGAGGTTCAAAGTATTAATCTACATAATTGATTTTATTGGGAATTGATAACTTTTAAGAGGAATTAATTAAGTTATTTATTAGTATAGTAAAGATGGATAAGGAGGAGTGGCATTAAGATTTGAGGAGTGGCAATAAGGGCACCCTTCATGAAAATGGAAATGTATAAAAGAAATAAATACACAGGAAATCATAATAATTGACCATTAAATTCATAATAGAACCATTAAAAAAAAGTTATGCTACTAAATTAATGTTCACCACCAACAACCGTTGTTCAATTTTTTGGATCAAACCACCAACCATTGTTTTTCCTTGAACAGCAACACACTTTTAACTGACCCATCCGTTAAAAACTTGTGCAGCTTCACACCCAAAAACTAAAGAAAAAGAAAAGGAAAAGAGACCTATGTGCAGCTTCACACCTCGACTCATAACGCATCAATTATTAATTGCACAAAAGTCATTCAAAAACGATAAGTCAGATAATAAAATGATTTATATGATGTAAATATTAAATCAAACAATCTAAATTGTATTGTTTATGGTGCATGTAATAGATATATGTGTGATGTATCTATCTACTCGAGTCTTTTGTAAAGAAAAGGTAAAAGGAAAGCATATGATGATGAAGAAAGAAGCGATGTAATGTTAATATATACTTACCAGATCATAACACCGGATGCAGCTGATAGCTTGACGAACTCCCGGAGATCCAGAAACGCTTCCATGGAGAAACCATGCCAAGTCTCAGGGCACCATCCACAGGTCACGTAAATGTACTGGCACAGCACCAGGAGCCACCAGGTGAAGTCCAAGGTGAGCACGGCGCCCAGCAGGCCGACCTGGAGCTTGCCCACGAACACCCAACTCATGGCGATGTGAACCAGGAGGACGAACCCGGACGTCACCGCCGTGACGGAGTTCTTCAGCTGGCACTGGAGGAACCTGTTGAGGGGGAACACGAACGCGAAGGCGAAGTGCTGCGGGATGGACCAGAGGCACACGAGGCCGGACATGCGGGCGAGCTCGGCCGACTCCCCGATCAGCTCCAGGAACGGCGCGGCGAAGAAGAACACAGGGAGGAGGAGGACTGCGCACACGAAGAGGACGATCCACGAACGCTGCAGGAACACGCCCAGCATGTGGTACTTCTTCGCACCGTAAGCTTGGCCGCACAGCGTCTCGAGTGCGCTCGCCATGCCGAGCTGCATGCGAAACATATATTAATCATGCGTAATACCCAATTTGGAACGGATCGATCGAGAAGAAGGACATCTCTACTCGATACATCCAATCCAACGAAAAGACTATATAACTTGAGACTAAGAACAGTTGATC
This sequence comes from Pontederia paniculata, assembly GCA_001647135.1. Taxonomy (NCBI): domain Eukaryota; kingdom Viridiplantae; phylum Streptophyta; class Magnoliopsida; order Commelinales; family Pontederiaceae; genus Pontederia; species Pontederia paniculata. The sequence continues at coordinate 23,064 of LTAE01004698.1, read as the reverse complement.
TGTACTACATACCAAGAGACCGAGGTTGAAGCCGGAGATGACAGTGCTGCCCATGGTGATGGCCGCGAGTTCGAGGTCACCGAGATGGCCGGCGAAGGCCTGCGTGATCAGGGTCATGCTATAGGACGTCAACCTGAGGAAGATGGCCGGACCGACGATCCCCCATAGCTTCTTCGACTCCTCCCATGCTTCACCAACCCATCCTCCTCCTTTGCGCCGCGCCTGGTGCTCTTCTCCGTCGCCGGCCAACGCAAGCTTCTCCTCTTCCATCATGATTAATTGTGTGATTGGAATCGTAGCTGCTGTTCGCCTTCTTTATGCTTCTATTTATTTGCACTCTCATTAATGCATTTTTTCTCATTAATGCTTTTAATTAATTCTCTAACTTTTAATGTTTTCTGTTTTCTGGTCATGTATCCTTTTAATGTAATAAAAAATGAGGTGCATTCTCTTGTATAAATATACACGAATTAGACTAATTAGTGATAATGGCACTCTCTTGTATATCTTATAAAATGGCTTGTGAGGTATGATAAAATATATAACTAATGATAATGATAAGTGTTATTTAATATTTTGTAATGATCAAAAAATCAATATTTAAAATTAGTGATTAGTATTTAAACATTCATTTCGAAATAGACTCTAAAATATTCTTTATTATTATTACTATTTATGTGATTCCAAAGTTCCTCACTTTATTATTTGCTATTATTTTGTTAATTTATAAATTCTTTGGTTTGAAATATATTTCCACTAATGAATGTTGATAAAATAAAATTAATTTTGTACTTTACTATTATATTTATTTATTAATCTTAAAATAGTTAAAAGAAAAACTAGTTACTTTGATAAAACTAGTTTTTAAATTATATAGAATATATTCACTATTGAATTAATATTTACTTAAATCGTCAAGCTAAGAATTTTTTTTGTTAATTTTTTTAAACAGAATTTATGCCTTTTTTATTTTTTGTTAATTGTTTTAAACAGAATTTATGCATTGTTTATTTAAACTTATTTTTTATATTAAAGAAATAATAAATCTCTATATTCAAAATATAATCACTTATATAACAATAAATAGCACCAATTGTATCTCCTCTTCGAATAGAATAGGCATGTTTTATAAATGCTACCAACCCCAAATTCAAGTTCGTCTTTTTTTTCTCAAACATTTATTTGTCTCGCGTTTTATGTTTGGTTTAATTAAAAATATATTTTAATGGATCAATCTTTAAAAGAAGGCAATCATTTTCTTCTTTCAAATTTTTTCTTTAGATTGTCAGAAAAAAAAAATATAAAAATGAATTAATTTTCTCATTATGTTTTTCACCAAAATGAATATCGAAGGATTTTTTAACTTATATTATATAATATAAATGTATTTACACAAAAATATATAAATGTGATAGATACAAATGAACAATTCATTAATAAAAGTTCGTCCAAATATATTGTGATTGAACGAGTTCGATTTTGTTCTCGATGGAAAAGAATTTTTCAATATATATTTATTAGGATAATTGTTAAAATATGATATAATAGATAACAATGGTAACAATTCAATAATAACCATAGATACAAATATATATTATAATCTTAATATTGAAATTACTAGAATTATCTCTTTTTTTCTTTCTCTTTTTCCCTCCACATTAATTTCAGTTTTAGTTTTTTTCCCAAATTTGCATTCTTTTTTTCTTCTCTTGATCTCATCCTCTCTTTTTTCTGTCTAATTATGTAATCTGATTTTCTTTTTTCTCATCCTAATCATATTTTTCTTTCCATTTTTTTCTTCATTTAACCGTGTTATCTTATTCTAACTAACCTTTAATAATCAAATTGATTTTTTTCCCTTCAATCCAAAACCTTTTTCACATCAGTTAAGAGAATTCTTATAAAGTTCTAATAATTCAACCACAGCAAGTTACAACAATATTAATCCCCTCATTAGGAGATTCCAAAAAAAAGAAACTTTATTTAAACAGAAACATTGAAACAACAAAATATGTAGCTATAAGCATTAAGAGATCGGATCCATGACTTCGAGGGCTCGGCCCATGCATCGGTCTGTAGTCATTAACCTAATTGATTTCTATATTTATTAAAAAGATATTGACTCCTTTATGTAGATTTTATCCTTTTATTCACTTTCTTCACAAAACGCTTTTTCTCATATAACTTATTTGGATATTAAAGATAATTAGAAATGGATGATTCTTTTTTTATTCTTTCATATTTTCTTTTCTAGCTGACACATTAATGATCTATAATCATTTTTTGATATTTCTTTTCTTTATTACTTGTTTGTTTCGTTACTAATTGTTTATCATTTCATGATTCCTAATGTAATTTCAGCAAGTTTCATTAATGAATAACCATATGATTAGTTTATGATGATCACTAAATCTTAGAGGTTATTAAATAATAAATTTTGAAAATATAATGATAAATATAATTGTGAAATGAAGTCAAACATGACATCATTTAATTTTATTATTATATTCTGAAAAATATGGGAGCACTTAATAGAAAAGTTGAAAGCTTGAGAGAGAAAGGAAAGTTCACCTGCTTGATTTTGGGGGCTCGCTGCACGCGTTTAGCTGCGTTGCTCGTTGCACTCCGCCCTTCAAATGGCTTCTCATTCGGTGGTTTCGTGCGTCGGTTGCAACAGGTTCCGCGTGGAGTCGTTCCAACATCCATGATGCCTCCGCATTTGTTTGCGTGCACGATAATCCTGGACGAGTATGTGTGGCCACGGCGGTCACAATTACAACATACTCCCACTTGACCAACGTGGTCACTATGTCAGCCTCCCACTATACGTAATTAGTCTAACTATATATCATATTTCGAAGTTTCACTGTTTGTGAATACTCCGTACTAGCTTTATCACTCTTGAATCTCATCAAGGTCACATGCTTGATAAAAGTACCAGTTGCAATTTCTTTTGTGAGAGAATCAATTAACATGTCACTTCTACGCATTTAGGTCAGAGTCACTTCTTTCTTATCAACTATATCATGAATATAATGATACTCAATCTCAATATATTTTTCTTCTCAACTATTGATTCCAATGTGTATCAAACTTATCGTTGCTTGATTATCACAATATGTTGGTAATGGTCCTCTGATCAAATCGGGCTCTAATTCTAAAAGAAAACGTATGAGTCATACACCATGGGTGGCTGCTAAACTACAAGTAACATACTCACCATCTTGAGTGTGTCTAGCCACACATCCTTGTTTCTTGTTTTTCCAAGAAACAGCTGCACCACCAAGAAGGAACAAGCGACCTAATGTAGACTTGCGGTCGTATATATCACCGTCGAAGTCTGCATCTGAATACCCTATTGTCTCAAGTGTATCAGCCTTGCATGACAATCTCAATTGTACCATACCCTTCAAATATCGCAGTATCCTCTTAATGACTTCTTAGTGAGTTTTTTTAGGATTACTTTGAAATATGCTAACCAAGCTTACCATGTAAGCCAAATTGAGTCTTGTACAGAGCATTGCATACATTGGGCTACCAACCGCTTCTGCATAAGGCTCACCTAAAGGTTCTTGCGTTGCATTAGGACACTGACTTTTATTCAGTCTTTTTCCAATCACTAGCGGTGTCGGTGCAGGACTGCTATTCTGCATCTCGAACCTTCTCAATATCTTACTAATGTATTGTTCTTGACATAAACTCAAACTTCTTGAGTTTCCATCACGACTAATTTGAATGCCTAGTACATAGGAGGCCTCACTCATGTCTGTCATTTAAAATCATTTGCTCAATTTATCCTTGACTTCATTAAGCATCTCTACATCATTACCAGCAAACAATATGCTACATATAGTGACAATATCACAAAACTTCTCTCTCTTATTGATGTAGATACAATGATCTAATTTGTTCATCTTGAAATCAAATTGGGCTATCGTCTCATAGAATTTCAAATACATTGTCTAGACGATTACTTCAAGACATATAATGATTTTAAGAGTTTATACACCTTATCCTCCTAACCTTTCACATGAAACTCTTTAGGTTGTCGCATATATACGTCTTCAGATAGGTATCCATTCAGGAACACTATCTTGGTATCCATTTGGAACAATTCCAAATCCATATATGTCATTATGGCTAAGATCGTATTAATCGATGCAAACTTAGCCACTAGAGAATAAGTCTTCTGAAAATCAATCCTGACTTCTTGAGTATAACCCTTGGCCATTAATCTTACTTTGTGTCTATTAAGAGAATCGCCAGCATGGTACTTTCTCTTGAATACTCATTTGCCTCTAATCGATTGTCTCTCTTTTGGCAAATCACATAATGTTCACACTTTGTTGTTGTGAATTGAGTCCAATTCAGCTTTCATGGTGGGCGCTCATGACTTCGATTCACTAGAAGTCATCGCTTCTTTGTAGGTGATAGGATCTGTATTATCCTCTATCTGAGTGTCAATGGAGTAACACAATGTCTCGCACTCGTAAGAATTTAATCATCCAAATGTGTGAGTGTTGACCGTGGTCGCTTGGTGCCGATTATACTTGTGGACGTACTCGGTTCCACTACATTCAAGGATATCTCATTCGGAGGTGGAGCATCAACTTCCACTGCTGGATAGTATAGTGGATAGCTTGAGTTGTCTCCATCATCTTCTAGAATCATGAGGGGATCATCATCCTCGCTAACCTGCTCCTTCTCATTCTCAAGAAAAGTAGCATCATTGACTCTCTATGAGATTTTTTCTAGTAAAAGTTTATACCCTTTGGGTTGTTCACTATATCCAATAAATATGCACATTTTCGTCCTCAAGTCCAGCTTGTCCCTAAGTTGACTAGGAATCAACATTATGTTTTACATCCCCATTTTCGAAGATGACCCATCTCGGACTTCTTATCATTTCATAACTCATATGGTATTGATTCTACGAACTTAGTGGGAATCATATTCTATATATAACTCACAGTCATCAAAGACTCACCCTAAAAGCGCTTTGACATACCCGAGTGAGACACCATACATCTCACTTCATTCATCAGAGTTTTATTCTTTCTCTCTGCCACACCATTTTATTTTGATGTATATGATATCGTAGTCTGCCTACGTATACCCTCTGAAATGTAGTAACTATCAAATTTTCGGGAGGTATACTCTCCTCCTCTGTCTGTCCTTAGGCATTTGATATGTTTTTCTAACCTTTTTTTCAACTTGTGTCTTGTACCTCTTGAAAGTCTCGAAAGCTTCTGACTTTATCTCTAAGAGGTATACATAGAAAAATCTAGAGTAGTCAAGTACTCTTTCCCTTTGCAAGTAGGAATAATCAATGGTCCACAAATATCTGAATGAATTAGTTCCAACAACTCAATTTACCTTTTCCTCACACCAAAAGGGGTCATTGTCATTTTACCGACCAAGCGATGTTCACATGACATTGTCCTTGCACCAAAGATGTTGGACATTAAATTTATTTTCTTTATTTGTTCCATTTTTTAGTTTCCTGAATGTTCTAACCCCTCATGTCAGAGATCATGGTTAGCCATATAACACAGAGAATACTAGGAAGAGTCTTTTATTTCATTAGACATAACAACGTTCAGCAGAATAGGTCATGACCGGTTATATACTTTTCGGTTGCAAACACCTTGTTGTTCTTGTCTATAGTGACCCGACCATTATAGAACCTAACTTCAAAGTCCTTTTGTAAAAGGACATGAACAAAGATAAAAATTGTGCCTTATTCCTGGTGCGTACAACACATTCTTGAGTATTACAAAGTTATCTCCTAGGTCTAGCTTATACTCAGCAATACTCTCAACATCGAAGTATGTGTTATTGTCCATGTAGATCCGCTGCTCCCTTTTTATAATTTCCTTGAAGTCAATAAGGTCTTCCTTGGTCTTGACAATGTGCTCCATAGTCAATCCACCACACTTTAATATATGTTGTTGTTGTGTTACACTCTACCACCATGGCATATAAGGACTTGCTGGTGTTCATTCCCTTATTCGGTCTTCCGCCTCTTGTCCGCTGGACGGACCATTGTTGTCGTCTTATTTTTTCTTGTTGAGACAGTGCTCCTGAAAATGACCAAACTTCTCACAAGCAAATTAAGCTCCTTTTGGCACTTTGCGCTCTGCCTTACGTTTGAACTATTTTTTCTTGGGGCTGAAGGCTGGCCTGACTTGCTTGCGCCTATGGTGCATAGCATGGACTTCTTCCTCCACCCCTTAACAGTCTCCTCTGTTTCGAAAATGTCAATCTTCTTCTTTCCTTTGGCCATGTTTTGCTCAATGGCCAAGATGGAGGGCAATTCAACAGTCTTCTTAATTGACTCATTGATACGCATAGTTGTGGTTGTCATGTCAAAGGTAGATGAGAGACTGTTGAGCATCGAGGTAATTTGCAGCGATTCTGACAGTGCACACCTTGTATCTCTAAGTCTTATAGCTATTACAATCATATTGTTCACATGGTCAGACACATTTTTGTCTGATCTTATTTTACATGTAGTAATTATGCAACAATATTTGGACATTCACGTCCGTTTTGGACGCATATTTTTTCTTAAGTGCTACCCAAAGCTCATAAGCATTGTTATATGTCTCAAACATCATGATTAAATTGTCTTCCATATACATCAATATGAAAGTTCTAGTTTTCTTATGACCAGTTTTTCTCTCCTCCATGACTGCCGCATGGGTTGCCTTCTACTACTCAAAGGCTCCATCTGCAAGTGCCCGTGGGGATGCATCTATAAAATTTTGGAGACCGTCATGAACTAAGTCGTACCGAATTTTTTGATTTTAAGTGTCGTAGTTGACGTCATTAAAATGACTTAATTTGACTAGTTTCGCGGTCATGAATTTTGATATTTTTCTAAAGAAACAAATTAAATTTATAATCGGGGAAATACAAAGAAAAATTAATAAAAAAACTAGAATTTTGTCTCCAAAAGTTTAACAGAAAAGTGTGCAAAAATCAGCTTTTTTAATAGAAGATAATAAATTATTTTTCGTCTAAAAATAACTGTAGCAAAATTAATTTTCGTAAGAAATTAATTTATCAAAATATAAATTAATTTTAGTTCCGAAAATAATTTTAACAGAAAATAAAAGTTAAATTTTGTCCAAAATATAACTTTAAAAGAAAGTAAGTTTCGTCAGAAATCAATTTTAATAAAACATTATAAAGTTAATTTTTTTGTCCGAAAATATATTTTAACAGAAAATATAAAATTTATTTTCGTCCAAAAAATAATTTTAATAAAAGATATAAAATTAATTTTTGGCCGAAAATGGTTATCAGAAAATAATGTTTTTTTAAATCATTAAAAAATATGTTTCAAGCCTTAAAAAATATTTTCTGAAAACCTAGAAAAATTAAGTAGACCAAAAATTAAACATCAATTATAAAATATCTAAAAATTTAATATGTCGAAAAATAAGCATTTTAACAATATTAAGTATAATGTTAACTTCCAGAATATTTAAACAACAACCATATCCGTAAATACTAAACAATATCAGTAAGAATAAATTAGTTTAACAATTCGGTAAAGAGTATTTAGAAGGAAATGATTAAATGAATCTAAATCTATTGCACAATCAAGCAATATTTGAGATATTGAACAGTGACCTAAACAAACATAATCATATATACATTAAAGCTATGATTAATTGGGAAATAAAACAATAATAATTGTTAATAAATTTCTGCAACTAATCTAAAAAAAATTGAAACGAGTAATAAATGTAATGTAAACTATTCCAATTATTAACGTTTTATCCAAGAATAAAGTGTTAAACACCAATCTAAATAAAATGATAACTAGAGATATTTGATTATTATGCAGGGGATGAAATAATAACACAATTATTCGTACAGTTAATCTGTCCGAAAGTGAATACGATTATGTCCAAAATATAAACATAAGAATAACCTTAAAAATAATATAAGAACTATATTAAAATTTCTAAGGTACTATTCTTGGCAAAAAAAATATTATGTGAACAATTTTAATCACGTGAATTAATCATAGAAACTAAAACAATAATGATGATTAATAATTTTGCAGTTAATTCTGTAAGTAATTAAAAATAAATTCTGGTGGAACTTTTTAATTCAAAAAATGTCACATGGGCTTCAAAAAAAATTTGTCTGGTGGGTTTTCAAGAACAAGTGGGCCGCATGCACATAAAAATCGACGGCTAGTATTATGAATAGCTTATAAGATTTAAATCCTACTGTTCTGATTCTACAAGGAATTATAAAAGGGTCTAGATCCAATTTATCATGCATCAAACGGCTCAAGTAAAAACAAATTACAACAGTTCAGATTCAATCAATGACAATATCTACGGGTTAGATTTGATCTAGCATTTAATAGATATATCTGTATCATATGATGATCTAACGGTAAAAAAAATAACCAAGATCAATGAATAGGATTCGTTTGGGTAAACATTAACGAATGGTCAGGATTCTTATCGAGTGGATGATGAGAGTTTACTGTTCATCTTTCGTCTACGACGTATTTGTCACCAACGAAATCAGGGCAGACTCGGAAATGACAATACGGTGATCTGGCGACGCGGTTTGAAGGTCGATGAGCACCGGAGAAGAACCCTATGGAGATCTGTGTTGTCAATTTGTCGATCGGAAACACGTGTTGATCTCCTCCCTGACGGCGCGTCGTGTCGAGCAAGTGATGTCGATTTGATCGCTGCTGCGGCTATTCGACATCGACGATGCTCAATGCGGATCGGCGCCAATCAATAGGAAGTGCATGGATGTGGTAGAGACTCAGAAGTTGTTACAGGTGATTAGTGGGAGAAAAACGAAGTCGTCAAAGGTTCTGCGCTCTGATATCATTGAAAGCTTGAGAGGGAGAAAGGGAAAGTTTGCTCGCGCGATTTGGGGCTCCCTGCACGCGTCCGATACACATATATAGCCGCGTCGCTCGTTGTACTCCGCCCTCTTCAAACGGCTTCTCATCCGGTGGTTCCGCGCGTCTGTTGCAATAGCTTCCGCGTGGAGTCGTTCAATAGCCATGATGTCTCCGTATTTGTCGATGTGCACGACAATCCAGGACGAGTACGTGTGGCCACGGTGGTCACAACTACAACAAAAGTTCTATAGCAATGAATACTCTGAAAAATGCAAACTTATATTTAGGCCAAATAAAAAATATGTCATCGGCACTATTACATAAAAACTTAAAATGGAAGGGAAATCCCACTTGACCAGCGTGGTCACTATGTCAGCACTCTCACTATCCTGTGAGTAGTCTAACTGGAGATTATTGTCCCGAAGTTTTCACTATCCGTGAATATTTCATACTGACTCAGTCACTCCTGAGTCTCATCAAGCCACATGCTTGATGTCCCGAAGGTTCACTATCCGTGAATACTTCATACTGACTCAGTCACTTCTGAGTCCCATCAAGCTCACATGCTTGATAAAAGTACCTACTGCAATTTTCTTCGTAAGGAATCAGCTAACATGTCACTCGTAGGCATATATGTCAATGTCACTTCCTTCTTTTCAACTATATCCTTAATATAGTGATATTCAATCTCAATATGCTTTCCTTTTGAACTATTGGTTCCACTGTGTATCAAGTTTATCACTGCTTGATCATCACAATACATGGGCAATGGTTCTCTGACCAAATCGAGCCCTAGTTCTAAAAGGAAACGTCTGAGTCATACAACATGGGTGGCTGCTGTAATGCAAG
>LTAE01004697.1:0-31272 GCA_001647135.1 Pontederia paniculata | reverse complement strand
AGAAAGAACTTCAGATGCCTTTGGTTTGGGAGAGAGAAGAAATTATGACGTGATGGGAGGGGTTGAGTCCTATTTATAAGGAAGAAAATTCATTCCCTAGATGAAGTTTGAACGTAATTAAAAATTTTATAAAATAATATTTTATATGATTAGGATTCCTCTAAATATTTATCTGTGTAAAATTAGAAATATAACAATTTGATTTCAATTCAAATTCTTTTCCTAATCTTAACCAACTATATCTTTCCTTATCTTATCATCTCCCCTTTATTTTATTTTATTTTATTTTTTTTAAAAATCTGAGATATTACATTTGTAATATGAGATAAGATGGAGTGGAATTTTGCTGAGGACATAGGATAAAAAAATTGACATGAAACTAAAGAAGCTTTGATACTATGAAGACAAGAATTGGATAGTAAAACTTTCTTATCTCTTCGCTTTTCTATATTCATGTTTATATATCATATTACAAGGTGTCAATTTGGTACATCAGTTTAGTAAAAAAATATCAATTATAATAGGAAATCAAAAAGAGATTAGTGAAGCATATTTTTACTAGGATCAGCAGCAACACGAGACAAATGTTGTAATAACTTTTATCTCATGAGAAAAATATAAATTTGAGAGGATCAAGATCGTCTCAAATTTATCTAGGATTGCCTCAAAACTAAATTTTAAGGCGGTCAAGCGGCGAGACACATTGGCCGCGGAAGACGTGATTACAAACAACTTTTGAGACAATCTACGAAGACCTACTCAAATTTTGAGAAAAATAAAAAATATATATTTATACGTTCACAATTCCACAAATACAGTACACAATCACATTCACATAATATAAATTAAAAATATAAACTAAATACACAATTCAATAATAAACTACAAAATATACCGTCCATACTTATTTTCCGTCCTCCTCCTCCTCCTTATGCAAGAAGTCAATCGTCCACCTCCTTATACAAAAAGAAGTCATCGTCGTCATCACCCTACTCCTCCTCCTCCTCCTCCTCTTATGCAAGAAGTCGTTATCGTCACCCCACTTATTAACATTGGAAGATGATTAACAAGTTTAGTATGAAAGAACAAGCATTAATGCAGTATCAAAAATAAATGAAAATTGAAGATTCTTATCAAAGACTCCATGCAACAAAGAAACTAATTGTAACAACTCTTTAGGATTGCACACGAGTTCAACGAGATCTATGCAATCTACTATTAGGTTCTAGCAACATTCTTCTGATTTCTAACAACCAAAAGAGAACTTAGGACAAATAACTTGAAACTTTCCTCTCTGATTTATAACTCCACTCGCTGTTCCTCCTTTCTTCTCCATTTCTTTAATCAAATATATTTTCTTAACTTTTTATGTTTTAAGCAAAAAATATAAATCTACCTTACTTTTTGATATATAATAGAAAAATAAATATGTAGCACTACTAAGGATCAAATGATCTTGCAACTATTTAATAATAATTAAAAAACTAAATAATTACAAGAGCAATATATTTTATCGATAAAACATGCTGTGTATTCTTGTTTGTCTTTATATATACGGTAATTATTATAAACATAAACTTTTATTTTTTTTAAACTACCAGCTTTTACATTAGTTGGAATTCTAACTTCTTGCATAATTCTCTAAAATAAGATGGTTAAATAGTGACTGGATCATATATATAATTAAATATTATATCACTGACTTATTGTGTTTCTAATGAACATTGATTGATTTTAAATAGCATAACGGTCGTATAAAATAAACTAATAGATTATTAATATTTAATATTTTTGAAAATTAAAAAAGGTTATGAAATTTTTTTACTTACTTATGCCACAAACGTTAAATCAATATTTAATATTTTTCTCAACAAAATTGTAATAATCAAAACTATCATCAATTTAGAATTTACATAACTTTTTAAATAAAAATAAAAGCCTAGATCAGACTTGTAATAAACAGAAAAGTTTATACTTTTTCGTACAATTTACCCTTATATAATAATAATAATAATAATAATAATAATAATAATAATAATAATAATAATAATAATAATAATAATAATAATAATAATAGTAATAATAATGGCGAGNAATTTACCCTTATATAATAATAATAATAATAATAATAATAATAATAATAATAATAATAATAATAATAATAATAATAATAATAATAATAATAGTAATAATAATGGCGAGTATGACGGTTAGACATAAATAAAATAATTTTATTCTTCGGACCTCAACCTGATTAATTAATGCATCAACAAAATCCCCTGCCAGTCTTTTCTTGCTGTTGAGCAAAAACCAAGATCGAATCCAAAAGGACCAAAACGAAACCGCTTTCGCTGCTGCTTTCGTCGTCCCCAAATCGGGGACGCGTCTCCAATGTCGTACGAGAGACCTTCCACCTCCTCCCCGGCCGGTGGCGGCGCCGCCGCGGCCCTCCTCTCCGCCGAGGAGAACAACCTGTGAGGACCCCTCACTCTTTACCCTCTCGCAAACTGTGTTTAACGTTATTTTTTGCCCTCAATTTTCTGATAATCCTAGCGCGTGATCGAATTCTTCCTCCTGGAGCAAGTGGGATTTCAAGGCCAATGTTGCGGTTTAGGGAGATCTCACGAACATGAGATCGAATTGCCGCCAGCATCACTCGTTTGCGTCAATCATTTGCCAAATTTGATCTCAATGCCTGCGAAATCATCGGGATTTGATTCAATTGACTATTCTGCTGGAAAACTCGACATCTTTTATCGTGCTGATGTTATTTGAATTAATCAATTGATCATACGAAACCTTTTTCTGAAAAAAAAGAAGAAATGGTTTCTGTTCAAATACTCAGCTTAGGAGCTGTAGGATTATGCATTTGCTCGCTGCACCCTCCTTGTGATGCTTCTTCTTTCTAACCGTGTGATGCTTACCTATTTTTAACATTGCAGGTTTCTCGATATACTGCATGAAGCGCCTTTATCCGGACAGAGACAGCGTAGGAGCGTCTTTGGTGGCATCTTGTACTGCGTCGTATTGGCAAGAATACTTATTTTTTTTGTTTCCGAACTTTTACTTCTAAACCCGTCCCTGTTCCTTATGAAAAAAGTATGTCTTTTTGGTGCACATATTAAGCAATGTGTGGTTGCTCAGGTTTGGTTTCTTTCTCTGTAGGCAGGTTATGCTGTGGTGGCTGCAGCATCTCCATGGATATTCTTTCTTGTGCCAAAGTTAATTCCGCAGTTGCTTTGCAGTTCAAATGCCGTCCTCCTGCTAATTACAGGTCCAGTATATGATTTCTCAATTTTCTTCATAACCTCTTTCTCGATTTAAAGAACTATGCATTGTTTGTTGTTGCATACTGAATATGTATGGTTCCTTTCCAGTGCTACTTTATGTTAGGTTCCTCCTATCAAGACAATAACAAATCTTTCACCATTTTACACAATGAGAATAAGTCATCTCATTTTGTACATGTGAACAAAGATCCAAGGAAACACTCAGCATTGTATCGCCCAATGCCAATGTATTTGGTCTATTTGAATGCATAGAGCAGTAGACAGATATGCAGCCTACTTTATTTACTTAACTTAATAAAGTTAAATGTAATACCTTTCTTTCAGTCTTTTAGATGGCCTAAGAAAGTTCCCTTGGCCTTTGATCTTTTTACTAAGCCTAGTACCTTAGTTAATTAATGAAGTTGTCAAATTTGTCACTCTGTTCTTACCTGATTGTTTGTCATTCTCATTGCATTTCATTTAATTTAATAGAAGGACAAGGGCTAAATACATGTTTAATTATTGTATGATACTTTAAATAGAAATATACTACACATTGTTTTGTTAATTGATACATTGTAATTTATAAGCCTCAAGCATCCAAATACCATGACATGTAGAAAAAATGTTTTGTTAGACTCTTTCACCTCAATAGTTAATACTTGACAGGCATATTTCAGCAATATTGGGTTTATCAGGTCAGAAAGGTGCGCTTGCAGGTAGATCTCCTTGCAAAAAGTTATATTATACCCAAACTCCAATCTCTTTTTCTTCTCTGTTTTTAACAGTGCTTCTTGCAATAGTTGTCTAAGAGGTTTTCTAAATTAGGGGATAAGTGATTGCATAACATGCAATCTGTTTCTACTTGGAAATTTTTCCTGTCAATATGTGGCAAGACAATATCCATGGTAAAAAAAATTGGAATAAATCTAATCGGGAAGATTTTCACCGGTTTTTTTTTGTTTCGTTTGATTATTAAAGAGTTAAGTTGTCAAATCAATGAATCAGTCTTATGTACAACTTTAACAGATAATCAGTAGTTTTAATAAAAAATAATGGCGTTAATGTGATCATATTCATTTATTCAGGTTTAAATAATAGGTATATCTTTTAGATGGTTAGTCTTAGGGGTACAGATAAGTTGCTGGCTTGGCAGTAATGAGGTCATAGGTTCAACTGTTCAACTCTTGGAAACAGCCTCTTGTCAAGAATGATGGAGGGAAAATTGCATACTTGTGATGGAAAATAGAAAATCAATTAGACCAAAAATGTTATCTGTCACCAGAGAAGCTATCAATAAAAGAAAGACAATGTCTCCCATTGTTTTATGTTTGTATTGTGAATTGTTCTGAATTTCAGCTTACCTGAGTTTTTTTAATGCACTTCAAACATATTTACATTCATGATCTACAGGGTTACTATTCATTCAGTCAGAAATTGAAGCATATTTCTCGCCTTCCGTTTGCAACTGTTGCTTATGGTACTTTTCTATTCCGGGTTTGTTTTATAGACAAGTATTGGGCCTGCATCTATGCACAGATTTTGTTTGATCAAATGAAAAATACTGACTAATTTTTTTTTCCCTTTAATGTCAATGTTATATAATTCCATGAGACGCCTGTCAGACTGTCACATTGCTTTGAGATTTTCTTGAATTTAAGGGTCCTATTATGGAACAGAGAATAAGATGAATATAAAGGAGGGGGGGGGGGCATAAGAATGAGTGGAAACTTATTATCGTAGACCAAACCACTACCAGACTTTGGAAAAATGGAAAGAAAGAAAATGAATTGACAAAATTTTCTGGTTTTTTTGTGCTTATTTGTTGAATAATTTATCCGGCTCGGGAGTTGATGGGCATTATCTTCATATGCATCATCATCCCAAAATCTTTGCGGTTTCAGAAGGCATAAAAGCATGTTAAAGATATGAAATAACATGGATAAATTCTTCTAAAAATAGGTAACGTGCACAAATTACATATAACTGCATGCAATAGTATGGTAACCAAGGTCTGGGTGATTTGGCATTTCCATTCGAGAAATTCAAAGCATTTTAATGAGTGATTCATGCACCCCGAGTTCTTTTAGGGAAATTCTTCCATGTTTTGTCCAACAGCGTTGTTATATATTACATCAAGTTGGAATTTTCACTGCATTTCAACATCTTTCGCGCAAACTTAATTAGAATTTTGAATTGAAAAAAAGCAGTTTTTTGGGTTCTTATTTTTTTTTTTCTAATTGGTTCTTTATTTTTATGGGATTATGGAAAAGAACAGTTTTATAACTGAAACCCTTGAGAGTTATATTTTTGTGGGCTCGGATATTATTTGTTTTTTCATGTAAATTTCTAAGGAGTTCATTTTTTCATATGCCACATGGCAATACTAGAATGAGTCGATGAAAAATTGTTATCAGATCTTCTGTCTAGGTTACTGTTGGGATTTAATCATAAACTATTTTGCATGGAAACTAGTATTGTTAATGATAGGTTAGTTGGAAAATTCCATTAAATGGCATGTAGTAGCTAATAGTGAAAAAAAAATCAATCTAATATTACTTGTTAAATGGTTCAATAAGCTTCATATCGTTATGAACTGATTCTTACTATGCAAAGTTTTTTAAAGATTGGCATTAACCACTTCTAAGAAGAAAGACATGAGTTATATATTATCATCACCTCAATATTGCATTTGTTTTTTTATGTGATTTTCTATGTGATGTGCAACAGTATCTGCCTCTCAATCTGTATTCAGATTAAGGCCTTTAATTTTTATTGTTTCATTGCAAAATGGATTTCTATTAACAACAAAAAAGGAAGAAAATTGCAGACTTCCCATTTCTCATCCTTTTTTTGGCTGTAGGGACTGCTTTGATGTTACTTGTTCTAATGTGGCAACCATATGTACCTGTATTATCTATCTCTACTCTACTGAGGTAATTCAATGACATGCACTTTTCATCTACTTGGGTATTTTCTGTTTGACTAATTCCTTGTATCTAGTGATTAACTATATTAGATCCTTATGTATTTCGTAAGGAATGTATTACCACAAACTAACCTCTTCAGGATTGTACTTATTTGACAACAACGTATCTGAGCAGGATAGTCATGCTTATCGAAGTGACTTGTGCTGGATGCTTTATGAGTATATATATAGGTAAAGAGACAGTCTGGCTAGAGCTTTATTTGTAAATACTGATAAGCGTCAGGTTTAACATTCTCCTTACTCGTCGGTATGCTATTTGTTGAAATTTATCTATATTGTACATTTAAATGATTAGTTCAATGCTGTAGAAAGAAATATTGTTTATTATGAAGACTATATTCTATTTCTAGTTAAATCATTGATTATGTCATACCGATTTGTTGTTCTCCGCCATTTGCTATCTATTGAAATGTTAACTACATTATCTATTTAAATGACTAGTTCAACATTATAAATGAATTCCTACATCTTGTTATTTTATTTTTAGGAAGGAGAAGATGATGATTGTTTCCATCCAAAAAAAAAAACAAGGATATACGTTAAGGTGGACAGTCATCAAATTTTTTTCATATGAAACTTTATTAATTGAGTGCCAGATGGAAAAAGTACAAAGTAGAAATTAGGTAATCATTATGAATCATTCCACTCCCAGATCAATGAACATGTAAAGAACACGATATTCTCCTCATAGTATCGTTTATCCCTGCGGTACATCATTGCAGTGGAACCATGTACAGAGGAGCACCAATATTACAACTATCCAACATATACTTCGACAAAAAAAAAACTCCAACATAAATATATCCATACCTTACTTGACCTCTGACTCCATTATCTGTCTCCACCTATAAGTTCGAGTGATCATCCTCTGTTCGTGAGTAGCAAGCAAAAGTCTGTGGGAAAAAGAGCTAGCTAACTTTTCAATGGGTATCTGAAGGTTGAGTTGACATAGTTAGATTTCCCTTCCCTCTCAATTCAGATTAAACAGATGCGTGAGATCAATTGAATTTATGGAGGCCATCCGTTTATAGGAGGTGACAACTTCAAGGACATTTCTCGGACAGCAATTCATTAATGCAGAAATTGAATGAGGGCAGACAGTTTGAAAAATGAAAAAAGTATGATTGTGTTTGGTTTGCAGGAGTTGGTGGTGAAGTGGAGGGGATTTTTTACCCCAAAAAAATCTAATGTGGGAAGCCTAGAATTGAATTCTACCGAAAACATTGAAGCCTAATGTACTGGACAGAATTTCTATTCCAGACACATTTTACATTTACACAAATCCTGTTCTTTTGCAGGGTGCATCCACCAATACAATTGTTTAAATGGTCAACCTGATGTGTTGAGATCCCTATATTCTGCGTTGCAACCATCTAGTTCACTGGAAGATTTGAGGTCCGTTCATTTGTTAATTCATTTCAGAACTTTTAAGATATTTAAGTTGTTTAGTATTCTGTATTGTTTCCCCTAAAGATATTAATGAAATAAGATGATTATTGCCTTGAATAGTCATCCTCTCTTGGTTCAAAAGAGAGAGTATTTAAGTTGTTTGTCATGTTCTTATGACATACGTTTGTCTCCAGACATTATGATGGAGATCTATTAACTAACTACATTGCCTTAGCTACTGAAAGCGGTTTCCTTTTTACTCATGGTGCTATCAATATTTTTCCACTCATAAACGATGTAATCACGTTCTGGTAGTTTAACTTTCGAGCATGCCCTTCTAAAATTAGTTCATGAAATTTAGCTTCAATCGGAGGGAAAAAGAAGGCATATCACTTTTTCCCTCTCTTATTGTTATTTTTCCTTTGATTCTTTCTCATAATACATACTTGATTGAAAAAACTGGTCATGTATGCATTCAATAATGTACAAGTCCCTGAGGGGTGATCTCACTATACCTTTTTCAGGAGTTAGTCTCTTTATACTCCATGCTGAATTTATAGATTTTTCTAGTTTGTTCCTATTTTTACTGCATGTAATACTAGTACATTTATGCATATCCATTCAGAATGAGTAGTAACGATTGTCTTTGAAGTTTGAAGATAGAAACACCAACTTAATTGGCTTTCCCTTTCCTCCTATTGTTTTACTTTTCTTTTTAACATTTCCCTTCTTCTGTTCCTTTTGGCTCTCATAGGTAGCCAAATACTTCTTTTAGGAAACTCTTGCACTTTAAAAATTCAGTCAGTTATAAATTGCATATATTTGCATGTTATCTACTCAATAACATATTCTTACATCTACTATATGTATATTTCATTTTAAATGAAATTGACATCTTGAACTCCTTAAACTTGTTGAGAATGCAGATATTATGATGGTGGTGGTCTATCTGATCAACAGATGGCATTGTTGCAATATCAACGAGAAAATATTCATTATTTGAGCGAGGAGGTAATACTCTAGAATCATTGTGGTTAATTCCTTAAAATCTTTGGTCCATCGTTTCCTTTCATCAGTGTATGTTAACTGCACAGTAGGCATTCTTCTTAGATGATAGAAACAGATTTACAATCATATAATGTTTAACACTTGATCCTCTTATACAACCTCAAATACTATTTATATATATATAAAATGGTTAATGTCAACTCGGTTCCTTAAAGATCAAGCCAGGCTGAGCATTTTCAGTCTGAAAAACTTGTGTTCAAACTTAAGAATGGCACGAGACCTTTGTTTTGTTTTCCTGTATCATAGCTTGTGTTGTTTTCTTCAAATTATGTATGTACTCCTTCTCAAGCTATGCATGAAACAAAAATTCATTTACATTTTCCGAGTCCTTTTGAGCTCAGATCCTCAACCTGGAAATTCTGTGTTCAAACTTGACAAGGCTCAAGAGGCATATGAGCCTTATTTTCTTTTCCTGTATCATAGTTTGTGTTGTTTTTCTACAAAATAATGTATGTACCCCCTCTCAAATTATATATGAAAAATAACATTAACATCTTTTAAGTCTTTTTGAGCTCAGATCCTCAATCAAGAAGAGATTGTTTCAATCTTTAATCCATTTGGAGCTTGGGCTTATTGTTAGCTATTGAAAAACAGAGTTTGGGTTTTCTGAGTGTCTCTGTGCAGAGGTCGAGAAGGTCCGATTGGTCGAGCCCATGCTAGAGAGCTAAGTTTGAGCAAGCCAGTGCTCATATCAGCTCAGTCAAATCTACATCCTTGCATAGCTTTTTTTTTTGGAAAGGGAAAAAGGACGATTAGCCAAGGTGCTAATCGTCCAGACATCTTATTCCATAGGCATTTTGATTAGTTACATAGCTGCTAAAAGTAATGAAACATGGTTACATATTCATCCAATACTTCGTGAATGTCCTAGCATGAATTACGATGTTCTCCACATAGCAGCGACCATCCTGAAATATAACAACATTTCTCTGCAGCCAGATTGCCCAGAGAACAGCAAAGATTGCAGATATCTCATAGCTACTGATACATTGTACCTCAAATGGATGTCTAGCATAGTATCCTTGATCCACAATAAGAATTTTATAGAGAAGAAAGATGTGTGATTTTTTTCAATCTATGCCACAACAAAAGGAATATGGTTACATTCGAGAATCCCCACAGCATCGTCAATGTTGTGCAGAATTTATGCATTATAATACCACTCAAATGGGACATATTTTGAGGTACTATTAGTATGCTGATGCATGATCAACTGGTACATCCAAAACTATGAGCTTATCATCATGCCTTTATGTTTATTTTACCTTTAATCTTGGATGTTATGCCACCGGTAATGGTGTATTAATTCAAGGACTAAGGGTATTTGTGGTAATAATTTATCTAGAGGATTGTATGCTTTGCCAAATGTATGTCTGCTTTATGTTTTTAGATTATAGCTCAATTGATCAGTTTATGATAAGGATAGCTATAACTCATCCAGAAAAGACAATGATCTTATAGACATTAATTTGTTGGGTTGTTGTATTTATGTGTACATATCAATCCTCTTTAATATTTATATCACAAGAGTTCCATGGTTCAATACTTTTTTTTTTATTTTTCATAGCGTGGGTCTCTTGCCTGCAGGTTCTCCGTCTACAAGAATGCTTAAGCAAATATCAGCGGTCCGATGATGGAAGTACCCCTCAGGTTAGTTTTCTATACATCTTTTTGGCTTGGTGGTAAATTCTTGACTGACTACCTCCTGAAAAGAAAAAAAAAAGCAGAAGAAAAGGAACTCTCGAATGACTATTATATCTTTCTACGCTGAATCCGCCATTATTTCATGATCAGAGAGTACATGGGTCTAGCATTTCATTGTCCTTGAAATAAATTCTCTTGTTGTTGGGTTCGGCATAGAAGGGTATGCTACATTGTTGAAGGATGTAATGGCATCAGTAGATTTTTCATTTAATTACTCTCTAGATAACAAAGATTTTTGTCTTAGTTACTTAATAATGCTTTATTTAATTCTGGAAACATATATCTCTTAAGAAAGAAAAAGGGTTGTGAACACATGGTCCTGGCCATTTAATTGTGTAAGCTAGGGTTCATGGTATTAAATATGCCTCACTTGACCTTTTACTCTCCAACCATGTATGTTGGATTAGGTACTGACGTAACAATTGAAAGTTTTAAATCATCAATAAAACCTGACAAAATTTCCATACTAACATTATTTTGACAAGGGTAATCGCACTTAGTTATGGTAGGAGGATTATAGATGTGTGAAGTGAAAGTTGTAGACAAGTTTAATAGAATTGAATCTTGCTCCAGTAGCGTATTTTTCTATGCCTTTGATGGAAAATCTACATCAAATGCGTAGACAATATTAAGTTTGGAGTTCCTGGAGTCCTCCATAACCCCTTACTTACTCACTTTTTTTTTCCACAAACAGAAAACACAGTGAGATTATCTTTCGTAGAGTGAAAAAATGACTAAATGAGATAAACCATGCAGAAATACAAGGTATACAAGAAAAGTCAAACTATAGCTCTTTAGATTGATTTGATTCAGGTCAGCTTCATTCCCGACACAATAACTGAGCAATATTAACTCCTGGTTAGGTTTGAGTATCAGAATACTAATTCGTGTAACTATCCAAATATGGGCCTAGTATGAGAGGTCTTCTTGGGACTGTTATTTATTTTGGAATTTATACGAAAGAGTAGATCTGAATTTACTGGAGAACAAAAAACTCTATAAAAGGAAATTGAGTCTGCTTTCCCAATAGTGATCTTGTTAGCTTTCTTATTTACATTGTGCATATTGCATATGTTAAAAAGAGAAAACAATATTTTAATGTCAATTGAGGAAATGCAGATTTTATCCTACTAAATGAGAGTGAATAAATTGACCATCTATTTTATTGTTACTATGTAGGTTGATCTTGCGCATCTTCTAGCATCTCGTGATCAAGAATTGCGGGCTCTGTCTGCAGAGGTACTAGTCTTGTCTGTTTCGATATTATAGTTTAAAGTCAATATACAAAGAGAATGTTTGCTACACATAGCCAAGATCAAGGATATTAAATGTTTGCTACACATAGCCAAGGTCTTTCCTACATATTCGGTACACGTATCATAAACTCAATTAGAAAACTTAAGCTTACCAATATAAGTTAAATATATCTTTTTCCAAAGTGTTGGAGCTTCTTTTCTGTTAATGCCTAAATTGTTGGCAGTTTCTGGCATTTATACTAGTCTATGATAGCAAAGTCCATGTCTGCATGGAACTAGCATCACTATAAGTTGTTACCAACTCGTTGGCCTTGGTAGTACTTTTACATTTGATTATAATGCGTCCATATGCATAGGGTCACTTGGCCATGCATGTGAAATGGCAGTGCATTAGTTTCGTGCATTGTTGGTATGGTATGTGTCAGTCAATTATGCATTGAATTCTTGCATCTTGTCATGCAATGATTTGAGTTCGTATGACAATAGTTTTCTAAACTTCTCATGGGTTTTAAAAGCATTCTTTGCATTGAAGGTGACGCGTATAACATTAATGAATGTCTTGAGCTAAATGGGAGATCTGCGGTTTAGTGATGCATCTAGGTTTTAGTGCATGCATTTCGTTGATGCGGATTCAAGGGTTTGCATTAAAAACAAAACACACTTCAAATCTATGCACTGGTTACGCAGAAGGATACATTGTTTTGACATTGCAGATGAACCAAGTCCACTCAGAGCTTCGCCTTGCTCGCAATTTGCTTGCTGAAAGGGACTCTGATATTCAGCGAATTCGGATAACAAACAATCAGGTAGCTGTTACATGTCTTTTTTGTCTTAGCTATCATTCTGTAGAATATCCAGAGCCAAAGTAAACAAAGGAAAATGCTAATTTTATTTTGAGACTACTGCAGTATATTGAAGAAAACGAAAGGTTGAGAGGTATACTTGGAGAGTGGAGTGCTCGAGCAGCAAAGGTGCGTGACGTTAATGCTGTTATATTTGCTTCACAGATATCATGGAACTCATCCGAATATGCCTTTTGTATTAGCTTGAGCGAGCACTGGAGGCTGAACGCTTGTCAAATACCGAACTGCAGAAAGACATAACAAAAGGGAAGAAGCTGACGAACAAGCCAGTAGGTTAACTAATTATCAAGAGAAAAATTATCCAATTGGGCTATTCTCTTAAGACAATTAGTGCTTGCTTATTATTCATGTGAGACCATACGGAATCGACTGAATTTTCGATCAGTTTGCTGCATGTGGCAGGCAAAATATTCTTATAGTTCTTCGAGATACATGGAGTAATGCATGTATAATATAGCACGAGTTGTGAATATGACAATTATTTCACAAGTGATGGCCTCAATAGACTTGGTCTATTCACCAGAATATATAAATATGGAGGACAAAAAATTACGACGGGCTTGATTTATATCTATTGAATTCAAATGGATCGATAACTTATTGGCTTAGTAAGTCAGATTTATTAATTCTAAAAATACATTTTACATGTATATTACTTTTTAAAAAATAGTATTATATCCAATGTAGAATTGATCAATTTAAAGTAACAATATCAAAATCAATTTATGTCGATAAGAAAAAAATAAAGAATAAATACTAAAAATAAATATGAAATATGATATTTAAATATTAAGTAAAATATCTTTTATATGTGTTGGAGAAAAAGGTATATTAGATAAATATTCAACTTCTAAACTCTAAATTCTATAAACTATTAAGAGTAACTTATAAATTTTTGTACTCAAACCCCTAAACTTAGTTTTAAGATGTTTATCAAATGACCAAATCAAAATTTTATTTGCCATTTTAAATTCTAAATTTTTTGACGTGTCAAATAGAGTTCAAGTGTGATGTATAAAACTAAGTTGTCATTTAGTATGAGATAGTCTAGAAAGATTATTAATTATTTAATTTAATTTTTTTAAGATCTAATATATTATCACGTTTAGTGGAAATACATTATCGATAGTTTGAGGTATCTTTTCATATTATAAATAAGGTATGATGTATTTTGATAAATTATTCATTCAATTGAATTTTCAAAATATTTATAATTTATTAAAAACTAATATTGTTCAATATTTCTTAATTTTTTTAAGATTATTTTACGGATGATTTATAATATAAACTTCTTATATTTTTGTCTAAACTCAATTTTTTTTATTTTTACGCTGTTATTTATATAAAATAATAAATTAAGAAAGTTTAACTTTTTTTAGGATTTTAGTAATTTTTTATTTAATAATTTAAATTATAATTTATGTTATTAATACTTATTATACTAATAATTTTATAAAATGATATTCTAATTTAACGATGATCTAAATTATCGATTAATAAAAATAAAAATACGTCTAATGGTCCTAAGCCTCGTCATTCGTTAGAGAACTTAATGTCCTATGATAGTTATAAATACATGTAAGTGTGTCCCTGTGCAATTCTTTTTGTGGAGTTAGAAAAGCAATAACAGAATTAAATAAATATATCATTATTTTATTACCATTAGAGTATATTATTGATTATATTAATATGTTAAACAAATTGAATTAATCGTATATAAAATGATAATAATATAAAGCTAATTGAAAAGTAAACAAATTGAACAAAATATTAAAGAATAATTTGAGATAATCTTATTATATGAAAACTTATCATTACTAAATAATAATAATAATAATAATAATAATAATAATAATAATAATAATAATAATAATAATAATAATAATAATAATAATAATAATAATAATAATAATAATAATAATAATAATAGGTGTCTTTCTTATTTAACTATTAACAAAAAAATAAAAAATGTGAGAACAAGCATTAGGTTACAAATGACCAACATGCTTATTTCTTTATCTCTCCCCAATAACCTTGTTTTAAGTGTTTGGTCGAGGGAGACCCAATACCAAATGACACCTAAATCTTGAATTCGCCTAATGATATATGATTATGCAATAAATTAATCACATCTGTTAGTCTTAATTGGCACAGTTTATGCATAAAAATGATTTATAATTTGGATGATGCCATGTTTGTTTGGCTGAAAAATAAGTTCAGAGGTAAACTTTTTAAAAATTCCCCTTTTTATGTTTGATTGTGTATCAAAAAGTAGGTTGGAGTTTGAGGAAAAAAAAACATTTTTTTCCTCTAAAAGAGGGTAAAGTATTTATATAAAAAAGCATATACAAAAATTTAATTTTTTTTGTTGGTTGGCAAAGTCATTGTCATCAAAATTTATCGAAATAAATAATATATAAAAAAGCAAAAACAAATACATCCTTACTTACCTTCGTCTCTTCAGCGCTCCTCGTAATGCATTCCTTCTCCTCTTCGGCGCCGTCAATCCGGCTGGCCGGCCAACATCGGCGCGGCGGGATTCCGCCTCCGCTGGTCGCCGTGAGTGTTCTTGACAGTCTTCTTTCTCTCCATTTCTCCTCCTCCTCCTCCACCTCCTACTACTACTACTACTACTACTACTAACACCAATGATTGTTTTACCTTAATTCAGAGTTGCCGGTGCCACTTTGAATACCCTGCACAGGAATTCCGCAAGGCCTCGGCGTTACACACAGGAAAGAAACCATCTTTAGCTTCCGCACTCAGAGTTCTCCTTCCAACTCCGTGTTTCTGTTCTCAAAATAATCTCAACGAGGTAAGATTTCCTGTTTTGTGGACTTGCATTTATAAAGATTTCCCATTTCATGATGCAAGTCATAATTGTTCTATTCCAGGTTGAAGATAATGGCTTTGATACTGGAGATGTGAAGGATCTATCTGCTAATTCAATTGGTAAATTTATTTTTCTGTCTCAAGAAAAAAAATTCTTTGTGCCAGTTGCTTTTGCAATTTTTTTGGTCGATTATTAGGTGCCTGCTATTTAGGTTGGTACTTACTTTTGGTGGATTCGTTTGATGCATAAACTACAGGCTCGGACGTGAAGAATGGGGGCACTGTTTCTAAGGCATTCTCATCCAAAGAGTACTTACTTTCCTGCTGTTAAAACCTGTTGTATAATGGCTGCTGAATGTTCTGTTTTGCACTTGGATGTTGGTGAGTTGCATCATGGTGAATTCTTGTAATAAATATGCCAAGAAGTCTCCAAAAAGTAACTTATATGTCTTCATGATTATAAGTTGCTTAGCATCAAAAGGATAATATAAAAATAATAATGATAAGTTGTTTGGTTTGACTGTCCATGTTGTTAAAATGTAGGTCAGTAGAAAAGGAGAATAATTAGATTGAAGATAGAGGAAAGAGGATAAAAAAATGGAAAGCTAGAAAAGGAGAATAATTGGATTGAAGATAGAGGAAAGAGGATAAAAAATTGGAAAGCTAGAAAAGGAGAATAATTAGATTGAAGATAGAGGAAAGAGGATAAAAAAATGGAAAGCTAGAAAAGGAGAATAATTGGATTGAAGATAGAGGAAAGAGGATAAAAAATTGGAAAGCTAGAAAAGGAGAATAATTAGATTGAAGATAGAGGAAAGAGGATAACAAATTGGAAAGCTAGAAAAGGAGAATAATTAGATTGAAGATAGAGGAAAGGGGACAAAAAATTGGAAATAATTTCTTCTTTTCAAGTCTGTTTTATCTTGAGATGTTTGATACTGGGAAATTAAAACCTTTAGCATGAGCGTGCATATTGCTAACGCAGTTGCATGGAGGACGGTCATGTGTTCCTTTCCCATTATGACTGAATTTTCAATCCCTGTCCTCTCCTCCTAAGCATAAACACTAGCCTTCTCAGTGACTGCAGAAGTTGTTGGCTTAGATTTACATTTCTCAGGCAAAGTTTTCTTTCCATGTTTCTTGAACAATTGGGAATTATTGCTAATACCACATATCCTGAGGTTTTCTCCAAGCAATAATCTTCCCCACCCATTTGTTTTAAGATAGACCACATAGGTAGTAAAGATTGTAGGCAACTAGGCATGATCCCAATCCACCTGAGAAAATATGACTTCATGGCCAGAAAGGTAAGGAGTATGTGGAAACAATATCCAGCAGCTACGCATTTGTTGTATTTGACATAATAAGCCAGCCTGTATATGAGATAATCTCTGCCTGTCTGCACTGGATCAAGATATCCAGTAACTACATCATGTTACGAAGAACATGAAAAATAAATATCACCACTTTCAGGATCAAGATATCCAGTAACTACATCATGTTACGAAGAACATAAAAAATAAATATCACCACAGAAAGTCGCAAACCTCTAACAACTTTCATATTAGCCTTTTAGGCCTCGTTATTTAACCTTCTATTATAGCTGTTCACTGGATTATAGCTGTGGTACATATTGGGATAAACTCATTTTAAACTAATGGACAAGAATACACATTTCTGTCTTATCTTTTTCCTCTATTATCCTTCGGATAAAAACCGTCAAATAACTTCCATTAGTGAATGGATTATGCTATTAATCTATGAGAAGAAAATGGAAGAGATAATTTGTGTTATATTTCAAGTAGTTTGGTTCCTCTTTCTTTTTGGTTGAGCAGACTTTAGTTTTGCTTGAATGTAATCTTGTTGGCTTGCTGGTGACTTTTCTTATGGTTATATGGTTTCTGCAGATTGGTGCAAAAGCTTAAGAAATATGGAGTTGCTGGAATATTGTCATATGGGCTTCTTAATACCGCATATTATTTAACAACCTTTCTATTTGTATGGTAAGTTTTTATGCTTTTTAAAGTAGGAAATTTTGCTGAAATAATTACAGCTTGTGATACCTCTATAAAGATTATGGCATTTCAAATTCCTAAGTCGGCAGAGTCAACATTCTTAAGAAATGAGTTGGATATCTCTTGTAAAACAATCAATTTTGCTGCATACAATGTAAAACAGTCTTTATGTCAACCCAATTCAATTACCACTATCTACCGTATGCAGGTATATATGATGTAATAACCAAAGGTACACCTCTCTTAAAAATGTTTAGCTGGGTCCTCGAAGCAATTTTCTTTTCAATTGTGAAATTATTATCTTTTTATCTGGTACACCTCTCCTAAAAATATTTCATACCAAAGTTGTACATAATGGCTTAGCTGGTATGCTCCTTTTCTTTTAAATGATTTTGTCTGGTATACTTCTATCTCTTTTTTTATTAGAATGCCTCAGGAACCAAAGGAAAATGAGACTGGTAGAAATTAATCTAAATAGGCATTTCCAGGAAAAGAAAAAGAAAACATTGGTAAAGCAAGAAGGGTGAAGCAGAAATGAAGTGGGTGAAGGATGGAAAACAATGTTCACTAGAACGTGAAAGGGTTGTCAAGCTGTGATTGGTTGAAGGGTGGCAATTGGCTAAAGCAAGAAATACATGACATGAAACGAGAGAGGCATGATGTGAAAGAAACTGTGGAGTTTTAAAAATGGAGGGATAAAGGGTAAAACAATAATTTAGAAAATTATACTATATTTTTGTCACAACTTAATGATGCAGCAGTGCTATGTTATGATCGCATACATATCATTTACCTCTTAGTAATATATTGGAGGGTGTTCAAAAAGATTAATTTATTAGATAATAATTGAAATGTTAGTTTACATAACTTAGTGATGCGAACGATGGAAACCAAAGTCAAGCCACTCATTTATTGGTTTTACACAAGTTTTTGGTGACCCTAGATGTATATTTTACCTGATCCATTTTCCATTGCCTCAGTAAAAAAGTTCATTGTATTTTGAAGGATCTCATCACATGTTGCTTCAGGTTTTATTTTGCGCCAAACCCTGGAAGAATGGGCTATTTTGCAGCAGTTGAAAGGTATTGGACAGCTTGATAACTTGGCTCTTATTTTTCAGTGCTTTGTGAATTGAGCAGAAAATCATCTTGTGATTATACAGGTTTCTGAAGATCATGGTAATGGTGTGGGCTGGCAGCCAAGTCACAAAGATTTTGCGAGCAGGGGGGTAAGTTTTGTTACCTAAAGTTGATCAAGAAATTGTACTTTGGTCCAAAGCAATATTCTTTCTCCTACTTAATAGTGAAATAATGAAACAACACATCTTTCCTCGATTTTTACTACTGAAATGGCCCAATTCCCACATATATAAACTATGGAATTGCAATACCTTTTCTACTCATTTTTGGCTTACTCAGAAATCGCGCAGTCTGTTGGATATAACTTATTGCCTGAACTTTTGGGAACATTTAATGGAAAAATGACACATAGGAACTGCATCACTTCGTCTTGTTCTATCTTAGTGAATCTGAAAACTATACTATTTTCCAGAGCTCTTGCATTGGCTCCAGTTGTTGCTAAAGGATTAACATGGTTCACTGTTAAGTTCAACTTTGAATCCGAGGGAAAGGTGAGTGAATTCAGATCTAGTGTCTGTCGTTCCTCCCTTTTTATGTTCTAATCTTTTCTTTCTGTTTCATTTTTTTTTTTGTTTTCCTTTTGCAGGCTTTCGCTGCTATAGTAGGCCTATGTTTGGCATTGGCCCTGTTGCTGTTTCTCGGACTGACATTACTTTCGGCATGACTGCTGCTCCAGTGGGTTCTCGAGAGCTTAATAATGTCAAGATCATCTTCCTCCTTGCTGGTTTGGGAGGCAGAAATAGAAAGCATATTTGGCTGCACTTTGCATCAAGCATATGCATATGCAGTTACATTTTGTATCAGTTGGTGGCCATTGATACAGCAACTATAAGCTCATAACATTATATATTCAAGTTTCTTTTTGCAGTACCAACAAATGATTGGCCTAGTAATAAGCAGTTAGGACTTTGCAAGGAGAAAATATTCAAGTTGGAATTTGGAAAGCATATTTGTTTTGTTAATTTTTTTTTCAGAAAAGAACATGAAGAGCAATTCTGGAGCAATGCCACTTTAATAAATTTGTATTTTGGAGCTTTGGTTGTATATTTGGCTCATTAGTTCAAATGAGGTTAATTACTTAGGCCCTGTTTGAATTATTCCACTAAAAAATGGTCTCGATGTCACGTGAGATTTCCAATATTTTGAAATTGTTTACCTAAAGTTTACATCATATTTTCGCAGTATATAACTTTTTAATTCGTAATAAGCTTATGTCGACAATTTATCGATGAATTAAATTGCTTTGTTACAAAAAGTTAAATAGTTTGATTCTATGAATTGTATTGTTTTATTTAGCCATTACATATTATATAAAGTTAAAAGATGGCGACAAAAAAGAACTTGTTTATTTGAAGATTTTTTCAAACAAAAGGTTTTTTTAATTTCAGCGTTTCATAGATAAAAAAAAAGGTCAATGAAAATTATTTTTTGCTGATAAAAAGTTTTACAATATTGAAATAAATATTCGAGTAATATATTTTCTATCGCGATAATGCGATATATCCTTTAGGTTGCTTTTTATACACCGCCAAACATAAGAAGTTGGATTATTTTTCCAAAAACAATAATGTTATCAAATTCTGGCTCAGACTTATATGCTACATTTTATTTAAGTAATATTTTCCTTCACTTTTTTTGCCTATTCAGTTTTTTTCCTCCCTTTATTGATTTGAATCGACACTTCGTTTCGTAGTGCCGTGCTCTGTTTCTGTTCTCTATCAGTAGATGGCTTCCACTATCACCACCACCACCACCACCACAAGAAGATCGAATTCGCCGACGGGGTTCGGCGGCCGCCGGCCGGGGCAGGAAGAAGGCGACGGCGAGCCGTTGCCCATCGACGAGCTTTATAACATCAACGTCGTACCCTCCGAGTTCTTCTTCAAGTTTCGGAAGGAGCTGCAGGGCGTCCGCCTCGGCCTTAATCTCGAGGTACAATCCAACCCTCCTCCCTTGCCCTATTTCGCACCTTTCGTTCTTACATTTCGTATCCGGAGAATCCATAGGTTATACGCCTAGTTTTTTTCTCTTTCATTTCAATCAGTTCTTCCAATATACCAATCATGTTCTATGGTACTAATTTCCAAGGTCTAATTGTAGTAGCCGCTGCAAAAAAAATAAAAATCGCATCACTTCTCAGAAATAAAAAAAATAAAAAAGTAAAAACCTTCCTTTTTATGTGTGTGTGTGGTGGGTGGGTTTTGGCCTTTTGGGGGGTGGGTGGAGGATAATGAAGTTAGGCATTACATTGGGAAAATTCATGGCCAACAAATTTAGCTGATAGCAGCATTGGTGCAGGAATTATTTCGTTAATCAAGGTACAAATTTCACAATATCCGAAGCCTGGAACTTTTCTTAGAGGGAGAAATTTTATCTTCATAGTTTAATCTTCTTGTCGATTAAAAATTAAAATAACAGTTTTTTTATCACACTATTTTATATCCAAGGTCAACATGCTTCATGGATATAATCACTTGTCATGTGAATTATGTGAGATTGTGCAATAAAATGCCTAAATTTGTGTTGAAGTGTTTTCTTGATGTGTCCAAGAATGGAGGATGGTGCTTTCTTGTGTTGTTTACTTGGTTATATAAGTGCAATTGTATTCTTTGTAGCTGCTGATTCTAGGTCTTAATTACATAGGCATACCCAGCGTACAAGTGTGAGTGAGGTTTCAGAGCATGCAATGTCAACATTTTTCTATATTCCTACGCAAAATTTTTTAGACTGCAGACAGTAAGACCAAAGTCTCAACTCTATTGGTTTTACTTATCTTGCTTGTAAGCAAAATAATCAAGATGACTAGGATAAACTAGAGTGCGCCAAACTGGCGTTCTGGGGAAAAGCAGGGAATGCCGTGAGGATGGCAACACATGCTATACAAAATGAATTCTGGCAATACAATATAGTTGGAGACTTGGAGCCTCATGTCAGTCTGAGTTATTTAGTCTGTCCAAAGAAGTAAATATTCCATACTATGCAAGAGGATAGCAGTTTTTTTTTTTGGCAGGACATGTTATGTATTTCTACTAAGAAATGGGGGCGGAAACACTTCCAAAAAAATGGTGTGGAGACAGAAATTTCGGGGAGGGAGGATGAGGTTGGCATGGTTGCAGGGGAGAAAATATAGAGGGTAGTGGCTAGCACACTGATCCACTAACCCATGTTCTCTATTGGCCTGTCGTGGCTGTGAGAATTGGGGGTTGTGGGGTTGATGGATAATTGGCACTATGAGCATGTCAGCTCCTAGTTCCTACTCATGGATGGAGAAGAGGAGGGTTGGCATTATCTAAGGGGATATAAGGAGGAGAGAACAGTATTGTGTGTTGGCATGAGCTCATTGGTGAGTGCCACAGTACTGTTGGTTGTGCCTGACATTTGTTTTTCCTTTATACATGTTATTTGTTATCTATTTACATTTTATTTTAGTCAAAATTATTATAATTTCAGAAGCCAAACAACTCTCTCCTGTTGCATGTTTATTGGACAAAGTTGTTTTGCTAATTAGCCGTACTTCCCTATAGGTAGCCATGTATATCTAACCCTGGAGTTTGATCTTGAAAATTCCCCTTGTTTTTTTTTTCTTTGGTTGCAGTTCTATAACTTGGAGGCCAATGACTTCCATGGAAAGCTAGTCTTTAAACCCTCAGGTCCTGATAGTCGGTGGAAGCTAATATATGAGCCATTGCAGGGCGATATACGAGTGCTTTCCAAGAAAATTCCTCTTACCAAATATCTGAATATCCAGGTTTTCATGCAATCACTCTGAATTGTTATCATCTTCATAAATAGATTATGCTAGTCTTGTGCAGAATTGTTACTACTGTAGTTAAGTAACAGTTAGTATGCCACAGCGTTTAGTAGAAAAATAATAGTTCAAAGAATTCTTTTAGTTTGTGCCTTTTCTTTAATTTTCTGATCATGTGCACTGTCTTCTCTACTCTTTATGTGTTACTATGCAACAGCTACTTTTTATATTAAGAGTCAGGTCATTGGGTAATGAGTTTGATGAGGTGGGCAACAGCTTAACTAAGTAATAAAGAATTAGATACTTTCATCAGTCTTTTGCAGAATTCAGGAATAGATGCCAAATCAATTTCCATGGTATTAGGAAAGGAAAATACTTTATGTGAAAATAATAAGATCGTGAAAGGTACAAGTATTTATGGAAAGGTCAAGCGAACATCAAAATGGATGGGGATACCCACAAAAGATATTATCCACCCCCAACCCCGATAACAAAATATGATGTACAATATTCTCCATGTAACATCTCTCTCTTTCGTCAATAGTGTGGTCACATTGTAACGAGATGGTTCAGGTGATCGCGAATGACATCATAAGGGTTTACCTCCAAGCCTGGTTGCTCCGCCCACCCAACACTAGAAGTGAACTCCAAAAAGTTTCTACCACAGAGGAATCAACGTCTGTGCACTGTGCTTGCCACCACACCTCAATGGCCACCGGAGCTTTCTATATTTTTTGGTTTTTCTTTATTTGTCAACCTCAAGTTTACATCACATAAAAAATCAAGTCTCATCTTCTCATGGCTCAAACAACTTCTCCTCCTGGCAAACGCAATGATTTTATATACCTAAAAATTTGGTTACTGATAGAGCGCAATGGCGTCGTATGATCCATATAGCCGAACCCACCTAGTGGGATAAGGCTTTGTTGTTGTTGTTGAAGAGAACATATGGTCGTCCAATTGATGTCTTAAGGAGCACTTGTCATGTTCAATTTGATTGTACTCACAAGTCAGGTATAATTTTGGATGCCACAAGATGAACAAATTAGTATAGCCCTCATGTTCTTCCCTGAGTAGCTTGATTATTAATAGATTGTTTTGTTACTTCCAGCAAAAATTATGATATGGTGCCATCATATATATCTGCAATTGTTGAGTGACTTGGGGTATGCAGGTGGGAATTGGTCATAATTACCATCTAAATGCAATTGGTTGGAAATGGAAGCTATCTACATGCTTGGGAGGAGATGGAATTTCTCAGATCAGGAACAAGACATCAGTTGGCCTGTGCCCAGGCGTTGACTTAAGGATTGGTTGGAGGGCAGAGTACATCCTGCCTGAGATTCAGGGGTAAGTTACCATCATTTGCATAACTCTACTGAAGTTCTTGTATGTACGCCAAGATGATTCACCTTGTGCTCATGATAAACAAGAAAGTTGGAACCATATTTGTAGTCATGACTCATAACTTTCTGTTTCTGGTGGTGGGTATCATTAATTTGCCTTGTTCTTCGAAACCTTGATCCATGACTTTCTCAGGGCTGTCGGCACTGGAGAACCTATCCTTAGTCTGAATTATGGACGTTTGCATGCATCAATAGACAGAGTGGAGGCAGTTCTAACTCATTCATCTTGATTCTTCTGGATGCCCTACTTTGCCGACGAAAAGCACCAGAAAGCCTCTGCAGGTCTTCAAGAGTACGAAACTGCTTGGATTTTCATCTTATGCATTTGGGATTCTTATGGTCAACCTGGTGTTGACAATTATTCAGGAGATTGGAGCGGCATAGAAAAGATCCAGAATCTTTAGTTGATGTATTCTAGGATCATTTAAATATATTTCCTGATAACATGCAACCTCGAGCAGCTTATCTATTGGGTATTAGTTAATGAACTGGCTGAGACAACTCTCCATGGATCTTATCTCTATGCAGTTGTGTATACGAATTCTTGAACTATGAGAAACAAAAGGTTTTGTTTATTGTAGATCTTTACTTTTTATCGAATTAGCAAAGATTCTTCGATTGTTCAAAAGGCGACTTTGTTGTGTGATATCCTAGATTTTGAATGAGTTCCATATATTCACACTTATGAGATCTAATATTTTTTGTCCATGTTTATGAATTGGGCTATAAACCCAAGTGTTTTTGCGGATTAAAAGGCCAATGCATGTATATGCCAAGATCGATGAACTTGTGGCAAGGAGATTGATGATGATCTTAAACTCATAGATGCTTATAGATGGTTTCGATTCTCATGAATTGGTTGAAACTTTGATTTTTTATTTTCTAAAAGAAAATGTCAGGGTTCGAGTTTATGGGGGGACATATTATTTTCCCGGTGAAAATTGAACATCAAATTCCACTTCTAGATTGACATGCATATTGTTCTAGTATACCACAAACCTTTTGCCATTTCATGCACAATTTAATATCAAGATAACATGTTTACGAAGTATGAAAAAAAAGGGTCTCCAAAATATTACAACTCTCAACTTTGCAATCGCAAAATTCGTCCTTACAAGTATGTCAACAAATGTTAAAAATATAAACACCAAACATGCATGCACGTCGAGAAAAACAGATCAAGCATGCATGCAAACTAATTGACACTCCTACAAACTTAGTACATCAATTTGTTGTCATCAGAAAAATCTGTGTTAATGCTACGTACTCAACCACACTGTCACGTAAACACTTGAGTTTGGTGTAATTTTTTTTTATTTTCCCAGCCGAATCAGGCCAAGTTCTTAGCCAGCGTCTTGCTCTGTCGCGGCATCCATAGCTGTTGCTCATAGAGCACCTGCTGCTGCCTGGAGGAAGCAGCCAGTCGCGCCCGGAAATCATCCGACGATGCAGAGAAAGGACCGATCTTCGCCGCCGGCGACTCCTCGTAGGGAGCTTCGGCATGAAAAGCCAGCAGGGGAGCCGTCGACGACGACGACCACGGCACAATTGCTAAGCTTGTTTGTTCATCGTGAAGGAACGGATTGTGCAGCCGGCTCTGAGCTGCGTTGCAGTACGACGATTTCTGGTCGATCGGTAGCTTTTTGCTTTCTGCCGGCAGCATGAATTGACGATCATGAGGCCGCTCACGTACAGGATTATTGTGATCGATGGCGTCCACGCTCGCTATGAGTGCGAGTTCCCATTCCTGTAACCTCGAGCCGTTCTCTTCGTGCAGGGTTACCAAGTCCTTGGTTATCCATTTCTCGCTGTTGCTCATGCTGCTGGCGCCGCTGCTCGCGGAGCTCGCCCGGACGTGCATGTCCACCGAGCATGCTTGATCGGAGAACTCAGATCCCCAGTCACCGGTGTTGTTGTTCTCTCTCACCGAAGACTGCTGGCTTTTTGTGTCGGATGCTCGGTCGACGTCCAAGCTCTTGCGCCATGGTTCTACGAGGTGCGACATGAAATCATACTTCTGTGGCGACGAGACGGAATCCAGATGCCAATTCCCTGAGAAACCTTCCAATGACATGAGCAGGGTGCTCGGGATCTTCTGGACGCACGGGTATTCCGACGTCCGACCGACGCCGATCTTTCTGCAGAGACGGTAGAAGGACTCGAGCTCGTCGAACTGCTTGGAGGCCGTCAAGCACGCGTTGAAAGTTTCGAGGGATGTCGTGTGCTGCAGGCGGAAGAAGTTGTCGAGCAGCAGCGNAGGCGGTGAAGTCCCAGGGGCTGGCGGAGCAGGTGTCCCGGAAGGAGGAGAGGTCGAGGAGGCGGCGGCGGGGGGCGACGGCCTCGTGCTTGAAGTAGGGGCCGCCGTCGCGGAGGAGGCGGGAGACAAGGACGAGGGCCTTGACGGCGACGACCCAGTTGTGGGTGCGGGAGATGCGGCGGGAGAGGGCGCGGACGCAGGCGGCAGCGACGAGCGGGGAGGAGGAGCAGAGGAGGAGGACCTCGTTGAGGTGGCGCTCGTCGACGGGGAGCTCCTCGTGGGAGGTGGATTTGAGGACGGCGACCTCGACGTCGGAGGACGAGAGCCTCGCGAGGCTTATGCTCGTCTGGTCCTTGAGGGCGCCGATCGTTCGCCGCAGTAGGCTTGGCATGACGATGATACTCTTATTCTTCTTTCTTGTTCTTCTTTCTATTTCAGGATTGAATTTGTTAGAGCTAATAGTACAAAATTGAATTTTGTGTTCTTGTTCTTCCTTTTATTGTAAGATTGAAGCTGTTTAGAGCTAATAGTCCCGATTCGAATTTTACGAAAAGTATTTTGTTCCTAGTTCGAATTCGAATTTCGAATATAGCAATTTTCTTTCAGTTCTAATTTGACCAAGGAAGGAGGCGTTGCGGTGGTGTAATAACGGTAAAGCAACTAACTTTTGGATTTTGAGTTGGAGGGAAGAGTTGGGTGGATGGCTGGCTGCAGTTTGACTTTGAAGCCTGTCAATGGCTGAGAAAACGGTTTTGTGTGCACTCTCTCCCCAAATTGATTGTTGGCCAAATTGGACATGAACAAGAAAAAGGGTGGACAGAACTGATCCTTTGGAATCCTAAGGCATCTGGTGCCTAAAATTTGGTTTTGACCTATAAATAAATATATCCTATCTTTAATCTGTGTGTAAAAGTTTATTAAAGAAAATGAGGGGACAAGTATTAGATCTCATAGTATTCAAGTAACATTTTGCGTATATTAATATCACTTGCAACGATTGATGCTTATTAGTTGAACCAACATATTCATTTAGTGGTAGCTAAATCGTTGGTTTTACTTGAATAAATGGAATATAAGATTATCTTGTACTCACGTACATGAAGTTTATGTATGACGTTGACGTTGATGCATAAAAGTATTGATTTTGAAATGATAGCACATAAGGTTTTTATATCTCCAGCGAGAGATAGTGCCACCATCACAATGTCTTTTATTATTGAACATAAAAAAGTAGAAAAATGAAGCAAAATATGTCACTATTGGGATGATTAACAACATACAATTAGGTGACCAGACCTGCGTTTAGAATGGACTAGCTGCTTGGAGGAGGTTAGCCCTTTAGGCACATCAAGTTTACAAGCACTCAATAATACAAACTCTTCCATATTACTTACCCCAATTGTTAAAAGTCATTTGCACATACCGGTACTATAAGAAATCGATTGCTACCATATTGATGAGTAATTAACAAAGATTCCACTTAGTCCTCAATAGTAAATCTTAAAGTTCACTCAGTCGCAAAACATACTCCATAGACAATGTTAGGCATATATCCACAAAAAAATTATGTAAAAGAACAGAAGAGTATGTTCTACAATCGTCTGCTATCGACATTCCCATTCGAATGTAATAACAAACATTGCACCGATTGATTACGGTAATGTAATTCAATCGCAACATTGAATCTGGGACACTACTCCTACACTTATAGATATTCTAATTGGCGTCAAAACACCTTTTGTGAAACCAGGCATACTTTTACTTAAGGAAAAAATTGCAAAAGATGTCGAAGTGAGATAACAATAAACTTACAGTGTCAAAATAGCGGGAGCTCAAAGATTTTACCAATATACACTGTCTGCTATAGAAAGAAAACAAGAATATGGTTGCACAAGTTTGTTCATATGCTACTTGTAAGTGGAAAGCATACAAAGGATGATGCTTTGGATTTGCCTCCAAAAGTAACAGAAGTATCCGGAATGATGGTTATAAAAACAGGATTCATGTAATCATTTTATCTGTTCTTTGGAGGAAGAGATCCCTTTAATTGTTTTAACAAGAAAATAAACAGAAACCATTTAATAGCATCTCAGAAACTATTTTGAACGAAAGAACACAACACACATTGCAAGGACTATTATGTCCGATACAATTCTTTTAAAGCTGAGAAAGGTACAACCATTGTGAATGCTGTCCATGCACACTAAAAAGTGATGCAAACAAAGATTGGCTTGTGTGCATATAAAATTGCCAAAGAGCTATGGCAAGCCATGATCATTTTACACTTGTTTACACTTCAAGATGCAGACGTGTGATTACTGAAATATTTGACTTTGATAAAACAAAGGAGTTATGATACAAAAACCAAAATCTCAATTTGCACAGACTACATATTTAGAGAAAATCAGGAATCTCAATTTCATCTAGTATCTGCCCCTTCAATCCAATGACTTTGACTTCACAATTTGAGTGGCCGTTGAGAAATACATCTGTGACCTGCAGAGACGTCATCAAGAATTCCATTTATAAACAATATAGAAGGAGGCACAGAATTCCAACTAAAAGCTTCCTCCAGTAGGAATTCATTTGAACCAAATCAGCAATCAAGGGACTCATCGGAAAGGTAAACTATCTCATGCAAGAACCTAATCGAGACATCATCTATCAGGAAATATTCTCAATTTTAAAAGATATTACATCTAACTTGAATGAGCCTACAGAAGGCTGAAAGCTACCTGGGTGCATCCAAATAGTTTTAGAAACCTTAGACGCAAGCAGCTGTCAACTATTATGCCAAGTGCTTCATCAGTCATCTCCCGACAAAAGGAAAGATCCAGATTCTGTAAAGATGAACATTGTCGAGAGATGGCTAGAGCAGTATGTTCTGCAACCTACATTTAGCAAAATAATTGTATAAAATGAATGAGAAACGGTAGTTTCATTATACAAATTATGGAACACTTAACATTGACTGAAATAGAAGGTCGACCATGCACTCTAGTAGATATTCAGAAAATGAATCTCCTCGTCCTGCAAATCTTATTAAAGTTTTACAAAATATAGATTCTTTTATTCGCTTTGCTCAAAAAAGATTCTTTTATTCGCAAAAGTAGTTATCAGGAGGCTTTCTAGAAAAGTTAGTTTTCTACACTCCACCGCACAGTTGAATCCTGTGGCATGTTCAAATGGAATAGATCAAAACACAGTAGAATTTCCTAGACGTAGAGGTGAACATGGGTAGGAACATCAGCAACTATCTTGGGCAAAAAGGGAACTTCTCAAGATAAAACCACCTTGGTCAGAACCAGAATGTGATTAAGACTTTTATGGGAAGAAAGAGAATGAGATGAATTTTAGTCTCGATTTGGAATTGAATCAGAACTGAGTCAATAAGCAAAAACCAAGACCGTACTCAATCCAAGTATGCTTGTACAATGCATTTTTTACAACTTCCATCCTTTCTTGTTTTACTAGATCACATCCCACTTCCTCCTTTTTCATCTCTCAAATTCTCAATTCCTTCACCGACATCACAGATCAGTTAAATATGATCCGACTCCACACAAGACCACCCTCCTGACTTCAACATTGCCTCCTAGATCTTCCCTCCAAGTCAACCATCAGCGACAGTCCACCCTCTGATGTTCCTCATCTCCTGCCTCCATGGCCAAGCACCTATTTTGCAAGTTGGCCACCAAGGACTGCCCTCTCACCTCCAATATCACCTTTCTTTTACATCTGAATTCATGCTCCCTCCACTCTAACTCGGCCATCAAGGATAGCCCTCATGCCTCCCACCTCTCAGCCAATATGTCCACACATTTGTAGCCTCAGATTTCCTTTGTTGGCTGGATTCCTGATCTTCAAGTTTTGAGAATCTAAGATGTTTTGGCCCCATCTCAAAAGATCAGGTCAAGATGAAACAAGAATAAATTGGGACCAAAACTAGGACTCGAGATGCATGCGTCTCAATAAAAAATCAGGCTACGGATATGTTTTTTTTGGAGAGAAAAATCAGGCCAGGGATTGAGACAAGCCAAACTAGGGCCCATCCCAACCACTGTTCACCCTTACTTAGAACCAAAAGAAGAAAACGAGAAATGTGAATGTACAAATTCATTCAGGATATTACTGAATAATTTCATATATAAACTTCATGGAGGTCTTTGCTGACCTCACAAATGAGATTGGGCTCCAAAAAGAACATGCCAAATTTATGGCTGAAATGGACTTATTAGGAATCCCAAAGTATTTGGCACATAGGCATCATTAAAACTGGGTATAAACTTGTCTACTGCATAATGCCTACTTGTAAAAAACTGTCTATATCATAGATGTTAATAGTACATCTAAGATGGTAAACTCAACTAAAATTCAATGATATCAGAAAATTTAAGAAATTAATCCTGCATTCTAAGACACCAGAAATTGCATGAGATGAGACACCTGTTTAACATTGTTCAGCATAAGTTCAATCAAACACCTTCCAGATGCTTCCAAAAATGCAGCAACTGCATCATCGCTGTAAAATAATAAGGTCAAATACATACAGAATTAATTTAACTATGGATAAACTAACAAATGAAAAAGGATACACTAGAACGCCATAATACCAATGGCATCAAGTGTTGCTAAATTCAAAATACATCAACATCCATTCACATCCTCACTTTTATTTCTAAAAAAAGATAATATAGATCATCGCTTTAGCTCAACAGAAAATGTTATACGAAACTAATATATAGTAGCCTTATGATTGCAGATGTCTTAAGTTACATAATGACTTATTTCTGCTTTCGCCCTTCAAAAAAAAAATTTCTGCTTTCGCTTAGGTTATGAAAAAACTCCTTGCTGTGAAGAAGGATAACACAATATTGTAAATGTTTCTGGTGTAACGTTTTAGAATTGTAAAACTCATCACCTGCCAAGTCTTTTGGTTAATGTAGAATGAGAGAATCATGACCAACGATCGTCGACCAGGGACTTCCCCTAGCCGGCGCCACAACCACCCATCTTTGGGAGCCTCCCTCCCAAAGGTGCCACCAAAGGAGGATGCCCATTCAGGGGATTGGCAACTGGTGCGACACCGACGTTTTGGGCAGCATCGAAACCAAACGAAGAGGAAGCAAATGCAATGCTATAGATGTCGGAATTGGGGTCATCTTCAAAAAGACTGTCGGGACCCAATCAAATGCCTAGAGTGCGGTGGCCTAGGACATATCCGATCACGATGTCCTACT
Organism: Pontederia paniculata; assembly: GCA_001647135.1. Taxonomy (NCBI): domain Eukaryota; kingdom Viridiplantae; phylum Streptophyta; class Magnoliopsida; order Commelinales; family Pontederiaceae; genus Pontederia; species Pontederia paniculata. The sequence continues at coordinate 97 of LTAE01004697.1, read as the reverse complement.
GGCAAGCGAAGAAGGCTCAAAGAATATCAGGAAAAAGTAGAAGTGAGAGAAAAAAGAGCATCAGGGTGTGAGGATTACACAAAACAAAAGAGGAAGT
>LTAE01004696.1:15886-26839 GCA_001647135.1 Pontederia paniculata | reverse complement strand
CGTCTATATATATATATATATATATAGTTTTTATATATTAAGATTTATTACATATGATATAAAAGATATTGTTACTTTATTTTAAGATTTTAAATACTAAGATTATGATATTTTGTCCAAATACTTTGACCTTTCCTATTATATATACGAGTATGATACCTCCTAAAATAAACTAAATTATTCATTTAACTAAAACAAAATATTTATAACTTTGACTAGTATTTATTTTCTAATTTATTATCTTTACACCAAATTATAACAAACCGTGAGAAGTTATATTCTTATTTTTTATTTTTCTTATTAAAATTCCAATTGAAAGTTATACAAATTTATATTTAAACTAAAATGATAATAATTTATAATGATGCACCTTAAAGTATTGATTTATAGAAATTTTAATTTCATTCCTTAAAGTTTAATATTAAGATATGTATTGAATAACATGTATTTCCCCTGCAATACATATCCTCTCTTTTATAAAATCAAATTTCTCTCAAATTAAGTCATATCACCTTGTAAATATTTACTTATTTTTCAAATATATTGGTATTTTGAAAAGAAAAATTAAAATATATTTTGAGCATGCCATGCAGCATGAGGCTTATCTCAAATAAAGCATTGTATGCTATCCCTCTTTCATAAGCATTCTCCTATTCTTCATAGTGTATATTTCAAATGTGGAATTAAAAACAAGTAATTATATATATTATCGTTATATTGAAGGGTTTCATGAGAACGCTCCACTATTTTTTGTTATAAATCATTTTTAGTTATATAGGAAAATTTAAAAAAATTAAAATAAAATGCTTTTTAAAATATTTTGAGCATGTCACTATACATGGAAATAAAGATTAATTTTTTTGTGCAATATATGTTGCATGGATTCATGTGAGAGAACCACTATTTTTTCTATAAGATATTTTTAAATTATATAGAAAATTCTAAAAAAATTAAAATAAATAGCCTTTGAAATATTTTGAGCATGTCATGTGACATGAGCCTTATCTCAAAACATTATATATCTTCCCTCTCTTATATAGTGATTCTCCTCTTCTTTTTTCATATTGTAAACTTGGAACGTAAGACTACTTTTATTATTTATATACTTATTTATCTTATTATTATATTTACTATAGAATCTATATAATATCCAATATCTATCATATATGAATAAATTTAAAAACTACTTTTATGAAGTGCAATACACAGTTACATGAGAGTGTGTGATGAGTGTTTAAAAACACAATTTTTTATCCATCATTCATGTCACCTTTTATCGTGTTTTGCATGCCACATAAGACTTTCTTGCCACATTTTTATCAAATTACAACATTTCTATATTTGACTAACCTATTTTCAGGAAATATTGCATATCGTTATAAAATCGGATTTATTGTGCAATTTTGGAGCTAATAATGCAGAATAGGAAAGTGAGTATGAGGCCCCTTCAGTTTCAAATTTAATTCGCCAACTTGATGAAGAGAATCCCTACAATCAAGAGGCAAAGTAGGTTTTCTTTGCAAACCAACCCCCAATTATGGAAACATATTGCGAACCGATTAAAGGAAGAAGACGACTTGAAGGAATGCAACCACAATTCAAAGGATCACAATTCAAAAATCTAACTCAGACAATTAAGGCGGTTATTGGAGATTATAATAGCCCGAACAATTAAGAAAATGAATCATCAACGATTAATTAGAGATTATAATGACCAATCACCGGTAGTTATTGGAGATCTTGTTCGCATGGTCATGGTGAATTCCCCCTTGATCAAGACACGATGAAGAGACGACCTGAGAGAGTCTATTTAAAGAGAAGACCAACATCATTCATAGAGAGTTGGGCCAAAAGATTTTCTTGGTGACAGCAAGGAAGAAGCCACCTCTAAACCTTTCGTTCTTCTTTTCTAATTTTCAAACAATGTTTCTACTGTCCCTCATGAGACTTAGGGGCTAGTTTAGTTTATTTATAGGGCTCTGTGAAGCCCCAGGTAGACCCTCTAGTTCTCATTTTTTTCTTATCTATGAATTGTTTCTAGTCTTTTATTTAATTACAAGTTTGGTTCATTACCGCTGATGACAAGAAGAGGTATACCTAAATCGCTTGACCCAACCTCCGAAAAGTTTATCCCGAACTTCATTTTTGTAAATAATTTCTGTTGATTTATTTTCATTTTTCGCACTCTGAATATTCAACATCATTATATTTGAATTTTGAGATTCTCAACTAATTTAAGGAGGTTTTAACCGAATTCCATAATTTCAGCTATTTGAACATTTGAATTTTTAAAATCCTTTCCGTTTTCGTGGTTGCAACCGAGGAACCGAGATAACTTCCATAACTGATACCCGGATTTTGCGAAGCTCACCCCTCACTTGGCCGAGATTTTGGGGATTTTGGATTTCTAGAGTTCTTCTCACCTCCGAATTTTGGGGAAGCGTAGGAGAAGGTCTGAAGACAACACAGAGGGCATAAAAAGGAAAGAGGACGACGTGACCAAGGGGGGAGGACGACGTGATGCAAAAAATCACACGCTAAAACTTCAGCAAGTAAACTGGTCACACAAGTAATAAAATAGTGAGAAGAGTGTCGAACCCACAAGGACTGATAAATTTTAAATTATGAAACTTTATCTTGAAATCTGATTAAAATATCTTCAATGAATTAAGGAAAGAAAAAATAAGATAAGATAGGAAAAAGAAGAAAGAGAAAAGATAAAAGAAAAGATTAAAATAGATCGATATATAGATTAACTAGAATTAGAATTATGTTTCCCCACAATTATCTCTGGATATAATCAATTAAAATGTTTAAACCTTAGATGGCGAAATGATGGATTTAATAATATAGGACTCCTCTCGGATGGCCTAACTATTTTAATCAAAATTTAATATAGGAATATGTAAACACATCAATCCCAAATCAATCAAGTTAAATGCAATAAAATCCAATCCTAAATTGCTAGGCTTCTCTCGAATGAATAGCAACCCATAATTTATGAATTCTGAAAATCGATAGACATAAATCTTTGCATCTAAAAATACAAACACTTGAAAACAGTCGAACAGAAATACGCCAGAAAACGGCCCGCGTCGCGTCCGAAACAGACCGTGTCCAGGCAGATGAAAACACGGCTTGCGAAAGAGGAAAATGCTGGTGGAGGTGAAAACGGCCCGTGTTAGACAAACACGACCCGTTTTGTCTCTGCCGAAAAACGTAATTCGTAGAAATCCGAAACAAGAATAATTGACAGTAAAATACTAACAATATCTTTCGATTAAAGTTAATAAAATACTCAAGAAACTTTAAGAGAATATCAAATCAACGACTAATTGAGGTTCAACCGGAATTATTCCTAACACAAAATAATTCTAAGCCTAACAAATAAGATTAGAGGACAAACAAAATCTGCAGAATCTTGTTTGCTTCTAGATCTTCAATCTCGCTCAAGGCTTTTCCTCCAATCTTGGCTTCTCAGCTCTTCAGAAATCTGGAAAATATGAGGAGTCTCTAATTCTTTCTGTCCTTCCCAGAGATGATGAGAGAGATCTATGAAGGGCTATTTATAGCTGAAATTTGGAGTTGAAACTGAAATCAGACGGTTGGGAAGAGTCTGGATCAAACACGGCTTGATATAAACCATCAGATCAGACGAACCAACGTATAGATGTATAACACGGTCCATTTTCATAAGACACGACCCATTTTAGCAGATTTTAGAGTTTGAGTGCAACACGACGTTGAACACGGCTGATGTTGCTCTTCGATGATGACACATGGCACAAACTAAGCCATTAATGGTGTTCGTTTTGATCTAACACGGCGTGAACGCGGACAACTCTTCAATCAATGATGAACACAACCAGTTTTGAATAAACACAGTCTATTTTGACAGGACGAAGACGCGAGCTTCAAAAACATATCAAACACGGGCCATTTTGTCTAACACGGTCCGTGTTGCTTCATTATTTTCGAATGCATTGCCTAAATTTCCTCTTTGCAGTGTTTGCCATAAATTGACGTCATTTTTCTTGAAAATTAATCATATAGAGCACTTAGGTAGAATCTGACTCATAAATGAAATATCAACGAAAATAATTAAAATGATGCATGAATTAATATAACATACTAGGAAAATGACATGAAATATGTGTGCAATATGTATATTTTTGCTCGCATCACGACATGGTGGAGATGATCTATTTTCCGCACTTAGTTTATTTTTCAGTGAACTATGTTTGCTAAATTATTTTGTTATTTTGTAATTGTTAGCCCCAGGATGTCCGACTAAACTCATATTGTCGGAATCCCGGAGGAACCTCTATTTTAATCTTATATGCTCTGAATGTTTTAAGATTCATCTCCTATATCGCCTACTTGATCTCGTGTGTTGAATCACATGTGATGTTTTGTGTTTTGTATTTTCTCATTATTCTTTTGATTCTTCCCAAGTGCGCACTGTCCACAAGGGTCTTATAGTGGAGCCGAGAGGTTAGTGATGAAGTTTGGGGGAAACCTTAGTCTATCTTATGCCTTCTGAGTTAGGGGATAGGTGAGAGTTTGCCCCTACCTCTAGAGCTTGACACGGAGCGAGTAGCAGCAATCTTGAATTTGACTTATAGATTTAATAGAGAGGGGAACTGAGTTGCCTTGACCTCGAGAGAAGCTTGATAGGTAACTTGGGGAACAAATCTCTTAGTCGGCCCTGCGAGCATACGCCACGAGAGTGGGGGCTTGCTGATCAGGTTACCGTTGCGAGAGCAAGGTGATGCTCCGACCTGAGAATGCTCTCTAGCTGAACCTTTAGGTCCCCCTTGGAAAAGAGGTCAGTGCACGTTGAGAGGCGGTACCCTCTGGAACTTGGGTGTCAAGATTTGTATTCTTTTATCGAGATTTAAGATGACGAGCTCTCCTCCCAGAGAGAGAGTGTGACTATGGCCAGATTACATTTGGTCAAGTCTTGAGCCTCAACTATGAGAGCGGGAAGGTGAAAGGTAGAGCAATCACCACGAGAGCGGGGTTGCCTTGACCTGTGGTGTAAGGGCCTAGGCGACTTCATATATTTTCACGTCAAAGAGCGGATGTATGAGATTCAGAGGTGAACCCAAGATTCTGGTGTCCTCTCACCATTGGAATTATCTTTCTTTTAATTTCTACAATTCCTCTTTTAAAAACTCAAAGACTTATTTTTGTACTCAATTGATTACCCCTCACCTATTTCGGTTGGGCTTGAACTTCTAGTGTCAAGCCCCAACCGCGATAGCTTGTATGAGGATAAGTGGAAATAGAGGCGTGAAAACCAAGTTTCCCTGTGGATGAATACTTGAAGTACTCGACGATTGCCGTATACTTGCGATAATAAGACTGTGCTAGGTTTATAAATTATAAAATTTGAAGTGAAGACAATCATTTATAAGAAGTTTGACCCTGGCTTTACGTCCTAACCTGTGGTCATTCTCTATTGTACCCCACACTTCGCATCAAGTTTTTGGCATCATTGCCAGGGACACTTTTGATTTTACGCGCCTTTAGCCCTGCTATTCTGATTTCAAGTCTTATTTCCATTATTTATATTTCACACCTTGTCTATATTTTTTGGATTTCTTTTGTTTTATTTCTTTTATCTTAGTTTAACCTTTGGTCTGTTGTCTAACCCTAACCTCTGCTTGAGAGGTGCATGCTAAGAGCCAATTCTAAAGAAGAAGAGACTTTTGAGTTCGATCCTAAGATCAAAAGAAATTTCAGAAGAAGAAGGCGAGAGCAAAGACTCCAAAAACTCCAAGCCCGAGTTCAACCACCAGACCGCTTGGGACGTTCCCAAGGCAACCTGAGATAAATCCTCGAGAACAGTGTCAAGTTGTGTCTCTCAAATGCGAGAAGCAGTTAGAAGAACCTCCAAAGCAGCAAGCTCCACCTAAAATAAGCCCGCAAGACGTGGAGCCAAGCGACCAGCCAGAAGAAAACCTCAAGGAGGATTCTTAATCGAAACAAGTCCTCAAAGATAATCCAGAACCAAGCTCCAAACCGGATGAAATTGAACCTCCACAAGACAACTCAAAAGCAATCCCCCTACCTCTAAAACAAGCCCCTCAACCTCAGAAGCGTTAGTCGACCTGCGATTTGTGACTTTCCCTCAAAGGCTAATGAAAACTCAAAGCGACCAACAATTCGCTAGATTCATTGATGTACTAAAGAAACTACACATCAACATCCCATTCATCGAGGCCATCCAACAAATGCCTTCCTACTCCAAATACCTAAAAGACATCTTATCAAAAAAGAGAAAGATAGACCTCCACGAGACTGTGGCCCTAACCGAAGGAGCAAGCACGATTATTCAAAAGAAGCTTCCCCCGAAGCTGAAAGATTTAGGCAGTTTCTCGATTCCATGTGAAATCAAGAATCTTCAAGTTAGTAGAGCTCTATGCAACCTAGGAGCCAGCGTCAACCTAATCCCTTTATCTCTATGCAGTAAGTTGGACGCAGGAGATTTGGAACCCACCAATATGATGCTACAACTTACTGAAAGATTTGTAAAGTACCCTGAGGGTATCTTAGAGGACATACCTATCAAGGTCGGGAAGTTCTACATTCCAGCCGACTTTGTGGTCCTCGACATGGAAGAAGACTCAACATATCACTGATCTTGAGACGACCCTTCTTGGCTACAGCTGGAGCCATCATCAATGTCAAGAACGAGGCCCTATCTTTTCAGGTAGGGGAAGAAAAGATAAAATTCAACTTGGCGCAAGCTATGAAATATCCCTCCTATGACATAGTCCATGAAGTCTCAAGCTTTGAAGATGAAGTATGCAAGAGATTTCAACTCACAGATGACCCACTCCAAAGAAGCTTGACCCTACCTGATGAACTGCTTGATGACCCTGACTCGAGCTTATTCACGAAGCTTCTCGAACCAGGCGAGGAAGACTAGATCCCACCCACGATAGTATACCAAGTAGAAACACTCAACCAGGGGAGCATCTCAATTTCTCAAGTTCGGAAAAATTCTCTCAGGTAGAGATGAAGCCCTTACCCTCTACCTTCATGTATGGGTTTCTTGGTCCGAACTCCACCTATCATGTGATAGTGAACTCCGCTCTTACCTCTGACCAAACTGACCAGTTACTTGAAGTATTAGGGAGGTATAGGGAAGCCATAGTATAGACCATGGCCGATCTCAAAGGCCATGCCAAACCTTCTATCGAAGGACCACGAAGTCTCAACCCGAATCTCCAAGAGGTAGTTAAAAAGGAAATCCTCAAGCTATTAGAATCCGCCTGATCTATCCTATCTCGGATAGCAACTGGATTAGCTTGATCCAAGTTATCTCCAAGAAGGGAGGTATGACTGTAGTTGAAAATGATAAAGGAGAGAAAAGATCTCATCCCGAACCACCATAGGTTGGAGGATGTGTGTAGATTTCAGAAAGTTAAAAAAGCAATTCGGAAGGACCATTTCCCTTACCCTTCATCGATCAAATGTTGGAAAGGCTGGCCAAACACGAATATTTCTGCTACCTAGATGGCTTCTCGGGCGTCCTCCAAATACCCATCCACCCTGATCAAGAGAAGACCACTTTCACCTGTCCCTATGGCACCTTCACCTATAGGAGGATGCCTTTTGATCTTTGTAATGCACCCGCAACCTTCCAAAGATGCATGACTGCTATATTTTCTGAATATATTGAAAAGATTATGGAAGTGTTCATGGACGAATTTTCAGTCTATGGTCCTTCCTTTTCTGGTTGTCTCACAAATCTCGAGAAAGTGTTGCGCAAGTGCAGGGAAGTCAACCTGGTGTTGAACTGGGAAAATGTCATTTTATGGTTCAACAAGATGTGGCCCTAGGACATGTGATCTCAAACCAAGGTATTGAGGTGGACCCCACCAAGATTGAAGTTATCACAAAGTTGCCCCCACATGTAAATGTTAGGGGTATCAGAGGATTCTTAGGCCATGCCGGTTTCTACCGGAAGTTCATCCGAGATTTCTCCAAGATAGCCAAGCTCCTAACGGATCTGTTGCACAAGGACGTGGACTTCATATTTGACAAAGCATGTCTCTTGGCCTTCAACAAAATCAAGGAAGCACTGACCTTAGCTCCAATCATGCAACCTCTAGATTAGACCCTACCTTTCGAGGTTATGGGCGACGCCAGTGACAACGCAGTGAGAGCGGTCCCGGGTCAAAAGAAAGAAAGCTCCACCATGTTATCCACTACGCTAGCAAGACACTCGATTCTACACAACAACATTACCACTGAGAAAGAGTTGCTATCCATGGTTTATGCCATGGACAAATTTAGACCCTACCTCATCGGCTCCAAGGTGATCGTGCATATTGACCACATGATTACTACTTGCTGGCCCTTATCAGCCAAGGTCCACCCTGGTTCGTCGACATAGCAAATTATTTAGCGGCTAAGGTGGTACCTCCAGACCTTACCCTGCAACAAAAGAGGAAATTCTTCACTGAAGTCAAAAGTTACTTCTGGGATGACCCCTTGCTCTTCAAGGAGTGTCGAGATGGTCAACTGAAAAGGTGCATAGCTAGGAAGAAATTCTCAAGGTTATCGCTGAATGTCACACCCCACCTCATGGAGGTCATGGGGGAACCCAAAGAACTACCACCAAGATCCTATAGGCTGGATTCTACTGGCCGACCTTATTCAGAGACATTCATGTCTATGTCTCAACGTGCGATGATTGCCAAAGATCAAGCAACACTGGGAAGCGCCAGGAGATGCCCCAAGAAGGAATTCAAGCAACGGAGATTTTCGACATCTGGGGGTCGACTATATGGGCCCTTTCCCAACCTCCGGTCCTTACAAATACATCCTGGTAGCGGTCGATTACTTCCCAAAATAGGTGGAGGCTATATCTACTGCAAGGTGTGACTCAACCTCCGTACATAAGCTTTTTATGAAGACTATCTTCCCACAATTCAGCATGCCTCAAGTCTTGATAAGTGAAGGGGGAAAGCATTTTTTGGAAAATCAATTTGAAGCTGTGCTAAGAAAATATGAGATCCACCATAAAATTTCAACCCCCTAATACCCACAGACATGCGGACAAGTTGAGGTAAGAAATCGTCAGATCAAAGCCATTCTTGAAAAGGTGGTATCCAGATCCAGGAAAGATTGAAGCTCCAAGCTCTCTGATGCTTTGTGGGCTTACCGAACAACTTACAAGACTTCCCTCGGAGCAACCCCATATAGACTTGTATCTGGAAAGGCTTGCACTTACCGGTCGAGCTTGAGCAACAACCCATAGTAGGTGCATGTACTCTTATTTTGTGGTGGTTGGGGCGTTGTTGTGGTGGTGGTGCATCACGAGGAGCATAGGGCCTCGCGTTATTGTCACGATGGTTCTCCCTCCTGTTGTAGTGTTGGAGTCGTTGCTCCTATGTCAGTTTCCAACTAGGGCCTTCCCTTTGAAGTGCTTCTTGTGCTCAACATCATCTCTCTCCAAATGTTCTGCTAACTCAGATGTGTCATCGAGGGTCTTGAAGTTACTAGCAATAGTTTTAGTCCTGGGCTCTAGACTCAAGCCTCAGACCAAATGTTCAACTCTTTCCCGTTCATCCTATTTCTGAGTGCAATACTTCTCCATTTGGATGTACTTGTTCAATATTGGGCCATGCTCATATTGCCTTTTTAAAACCCCAGAAACTCATGCCGCTTTAGAAAGCGCTCGTAGGCATGATAGTACCGAGTGTGGAAAACAACTTTGAAACTCCCATAAGCTACCACATCCTGGTTGGGGAACTTAGTGACTGACTTTGGTGGTCTTCCACCAGTCATTTACATCTTTAACGAGGCAATGTGTAGCATACATGACTTTCAATCCTCAGAGCATTGCATTAATGCAAAGGTCTCCTTTCTCGTATCCATCCAACGCTTTGCTTTGTCAACATCAAAAGTACCATCAGAAATGTTGGTGCTCTTGGGTGCATGCTATTGCTGGCCTTAATTACCCATAACCTGATTGCTCCGGGTCACATTCTGCACCTCTTCTTGATCTTGAGGAGACTGGTCCCGTCAAATAGCTACACGCCTTGGGGGCATTCTACATTTCGTATATAATGAAAACATGATCAATAACGATCATAATAAAAACACTACCTTACATTAACTTGACTCTAGTTGGGCATTGCGACTGCTCATGATGTTTTGCACATGAGACCTGAGTACAATGGAACATCAAGAGATCCTAAATGTAGGCTCTGAAACCTAACTGTAATGCTCCCAGAAGCACACCTTGTCATGTGATAGAATGACTTCCTAGAGATGCTACTACGTTTATGTTATGCTTTGACTTTATGGTTGACTATTTGACTAGTCAACAAAATGTGAAAAGATAAAATAACACTTTAAAACTCTTTCATAAACTAAAGGTGTGGAAGTCTTAAAATCAATTGTATTGTCTCAAACATAATTTGATAAGAATAATACAACTCAATAGAATGTTGAATCTAGGATCCCGAGAGTGTTTTGATGATCACAAATTTGTAAGGGAACTTAGTCTATACTGATGAACCTGTTGAGCTGATTTCTGTAACAAGATATGTTCAAGTTCAGAGTTGATAGGTCGACCTGAGTTGAATGAATAGATGACCTGTGCACACGGAAGATATATCAGAAGAACTACATGTGTGTAGTGGTCATCCTAAGCATATGAAGCGGTCAACCAACAGTAAAGGAAGGATACATATATGAAGGCGAGGAGAAGGATAACCGATCGATCAGATATGAAGGAAGGACGACCAGAGTAAAAGACTTAAGAGGTCGCCCGATGATGAGGAATGGGCGACCGAAGGCAACACCCCTACAATAAAAGGTAGGAGAATGGGCGGTCTAAGGAGAAGTGAACACCCGGTAAAGACTTAGCCGAAGAAGAGTCTTGGCTAAGCAGAGGAGAGGTCGACTGCAGGTTGAGTGCGGGCGATC
>LTAE01004695.1:46507-57574 GCA_001647135.1 Pontederia paniculata | reverse complement strand
GATTTCGGAGCTCCTCTGGAACACGTCTTCGATCATTCCCCGGCGCCCGGCCCAGTCGACCGAGCCAACGAGGACGCGGTCCCCGACAAGGACCCGGCGGCGAATCTTCTTGAGAAGCGTACGGACGACGCACAGGAGCTCGCGTCCCGCGCGAGGATCGTCGCCGAAGAGGTCCGTCTGGTCGGGAGTCCCTCCGGCGGTCTCGACAACGACGCGCATGAAGTTGGCCTGGGCGGCCGCGACGAGGCCGACGGTCTGGGAGGGGAGAAGGCGGTGCTGGGGAAAGTCGGAGGTGGAGAGTGGGAGGGGGGAGACGGACGGGGAGGGGTCCCGGAGGACGGCGTCTCGTGCACGGAGGAGGTTCTTCCCGGGACCGGCGTCGGGCTTACGGTGGCTTTCGTGGGAGGAGAGGGCGGCGGCCGGGACAAAGCGAGATAGAGGAAGACCTCCGGACACGGAGACGCCGACTCGTCGGATGAAAGAGGGAAGTTTCGCCGGAGGAGGAGGGCGCAGACGGAGGCCGCCGGCGACGAGGGCGGAGAAGGCCGGCATCGGAGAGAGTGAGAAGAGTCTCGAACTTGGAAGGTTTTATTTTGGGCCTTTGGCGGACGATAAAATTACCCTTTATCGTTTTTCATTTTCATCTACTTTTGGATCGGGCTCATGAGCTTTTGATCATTTCTTTTCGAAATTGGGCCTAAAGCCCTCTAAATTTTGTTCATTTCTGACCCATTTTTTGAATGTTCATCGGATCGGATGAATTCGAATCATTCAAATCTCAATTAAATTGCATCGAATCATTGATCGAGTCAATTGACTCGATTATTAATAGATCAAGTATGCATTTTATTTTTTGAACCCGATCAATCCGACTCAACTCGATGAGCCAATTTTTTTATATATTTTTTTATTAAATTTGAAGTAATTTATTCTTAATAAAAATTTTATATTACTTTAAATGTAAAATATATTAAAAATATATTTATATTCTTTAAAAATATTACAAATCTTTAAAAAAAGTGTGTTCTTTTTTTAAATATAATTAATATTAAATATTATTAAAAATAAATAAAAAATATATGAAAAAAATAATCGGGTAAATTAATGATCTGACTTGATCCAGCGCAACACAATAAAAATCGTGTTGAATCAAATTTAATGACTAATTTATCATCAATTTGACTCAATCCAATTCAACTAAAATTAATTGGATTAGGTCAAATTTGAGATCGAGTCGAGTCAAATCCGATATCCGAACACCCTTACTATAACATTTTTTTTCTTCCTTTTGATTAGGTTTTGAATAAATAATAGCAACAACATGATCCACCTCATCATCTTCTAGACAACTTTATGCCATCTTATTATGAAAGTTGAAGGTGTCTTCTAGCTGAACCAACTTCTTCTTTTTATAAACTTAATTATTTTTTGTATGAATTATTTATAAATACATAATGATGAGAGTATAAAGAAAGTTTTTATTTGTCTCCAACTTCAATTATATCCTTTTCTTCTGGTTTTCTGTCTTTAGCATAGTTGTCATCGTCAAAGGTTTGGCAAGAAAAAGCCTTATTAATTAGTAAGGTCCTGTGTGTGCACCACTTTTTTATGTCATTTGTGATCTTTCTTCTTTTTTTTATTATTCCATGTGAAGCTTCCTAATTTGGACATGGCATAGTCTATCTGCTCATGCAATCAATACAATTATCTTGAAGTAATTAATATTTTTTTTTCTAGTAAAAAAATTGTGAAGATTTCATTATCTGACTTGTGTATCTTTTCTTTTTGTTTAGCAGTGTTAGTAGTCACCTTTCACCTCCCAATTAACAAATCTCCAGCGCCCCAAATTCATGGAACATTAATTCAATATGTTATTTTTTTTCAATGAATGAAATCATCAATGTTCAAAATTATTAGCATTTAATTAATTCGATATTCAGACAAATACGATGAAGATAAATTTTGATCGTATTAACTACTTTAAAAATGAAACTCAGACTACTAGTTATCTCTCAATCCCATACAGATTTACTAATTTTCTGTAACAACCAAATTGATTTTTAATATGTTATCTTTGACCGTCACATGATGACTATTTTGCATCTTATAGTTTTATAATCCTTGACGTGTTCTTGTGAGACACATGCCCTATTGTTGTGTCCATATCTCTCACGTACCCCTGTATTGATTATGAGACAGAAATTTAGCCAAATCCAGTGATTATTGATTTTTCATACATATTCAGATTTCAATAGCACTATCACTAGAAAACACACTTCACCAAAAAAAAGTTGGGAATAATGTTTTATTCTAATGGAGTGATAATCAGAAAAAAATTTTGTGATTCTCAAAATGACAGGTGAATGAAATTCGAGATTAAAACAAATATTTTTTATGAAGAGCTAAAACAGCATAAATAAGCAATTGCCAATATTAAGTTGTACGAAGTTTTCTCGAGATTAAGCTCTCTTTTTTTATAATTTTTTTCTAAGATTCGTACGCCGACGGACATCCAATATGATGGTGATGTTGGTGTTGCTGGTCTTTGTGGATGGTGATGATGACGGTGATGGTCTCTCCCTCATCCACAAGTTTATGAGAACAAAACTCTCCCACAATATTCTCAACTATTTTACGAAGAGGATAGAGAGCGTGTAGCACAGTTATGTGTTGCACAACGTGTAATACACTAATTATTTTATTAAATTTTATTCGATAGTTTTGATATTATTTTTTTATTAATTTTAATATATTTTTTTATGCACGAGAGTGGTCCGATCTTAAATTATTATTTAATATATCATATTTTTATTTTTACTTATATCTCGACCGTTGAGTAAAGAAATAATAAAATAAAAATAATGACTCAACTTTTAAACGATCGGATGAAATCCAACGGCTAACATATTAAGTAGATTATTTTAAAAATAAGAAAATAAATTTTGTTTGATATTTAAATACTAATTTAGTGCGCTACACTATCGGATGAATAGACTTTTCATGTATATGATTGTTCAAAAAATTTGAAACTGAAGGACTATCATCCAGAGATTTAGTTGGGGTTTTTTATACCCCATCTTTGTAGTTAATAAGCATTCTATATCGGCTTCGACTCTTTTTATGTACCGAAAAAAAAAAATCTTGTGGTCGAATGGCCTTTTCATGAGTTGGCATAGCAATTCCTTCCTTTCCCATCATTCATTTGAAAGCTTAGGAATAATTTAATTTAACGTAATTATAATTTCGAAATATAAACAATTATATTTAAAAAATTTGATATGATTTGTATTTACAAAAGTTTTTTTTTAAGTTTGAATAGATATAAAAGAAATTTTAAAAAATAAATTACGTTATTTGATTAAAAATAAAAAAAATTAATGTAAATATTTAATTAAAATAAAATATTATTATATATTAATAAAATAAATAATAAAGTAAAATATAAATAAAACTAAAATTATTTATTTTTTCTTCTTTTTTATTTTTATTTTTTGATGTAAATATATTTACATGTAATCGATTTTTCAACACAATTTCCAATATAGTAATTATAATTACATTACAATAGTTATATTTACGGCTAATCAAATATATTTTTTGTGTTTGCAGCAGTTGACTTTACCTGTAATGCAATTACAGCTAAACAAATAGGTCCTTAGGGTTGAACAAAATCAGATTCGGGATTGGATCGCTCTCGACCCGATCCCAGTTGGATCCGAGACCGGGTCGTCCCAATTTAATCGAAAATAAAATCGAGACGATCCGGTTGACCTGATTTTATTTTTTTATTATATTAAAATAAATTTAAACATTCTAATATTTATTATATTAATTATTATTAACTATAATTTTTTTTATTATGCATTAGTAATAAAATCAGTTTATATGTTAAATATTTAAAAGAAAATTTATAATATAATATATAAATGTTACATACATATATATTATATATATTTATATATTATAATATAAGATAATCGGGTTGAGACTAAATTCAAAATTTTTGAATCCGAGTCCAATCCCGATCCAGATCACGTCAGGTCTCTGAGTAACCGAATTCGATCCCGACTTGATTATATTTTGGGTCGAAATTTTTTTAAAAAAATTAGATTGAGATAATGGGGTGAGTCCGGATCATGCTCATTCCTATGAAAGCCATAGGTAACTCTAATATTCCTACGACTTATAATGTATATTAGATTGGCTGAAAGATTAAATTTGAATCATCATCTACAACCATTGAACGGGGCCAATGTAATGCATGAAGTTTTATTGTCACTTAGATTCCGCTAAGTATTGCTCATAGCATCACATTATCAGTATTAGGTTATTTGTTTCTCAAACTAACTTTGCTCCAAATGAAACATTAAAAATAAATATTCCATACCAATTTTCAACTCGTTATTGATTCAATAAACTAATCAATAAAAATGGTATGAATTTTTAGATCTTTTTGTGATAGTGTTGGTGTTATTACTATCATAACTCATTAATAATAATCAATATTTTTTATCCACCTCATTTTCATCATTAAATAAAGGACTATTATGTATAAAATATGTGCCCTCGTTGTATATAACTTTAAATTTAGATGTTATAAGGTGGCCGAAACTATATTGTCAAACTAGATAGTTTTATTTTTTTTCAATATTGACAATTTTAAACTCGATCTTAATACATCTTTTTATCAACTTGCTACCAATTAAATCAATTACTTTAAATAAATACATTTTTTTTAGTGTAGTGCAAGAACTTTTCACCATGATACTAATGGAGGAAAAAAATATTGAAGAAGAATTGAAAAAGAATGAAATGTCAATAACCAAAATGCAGAATCGATCACCTTCTTTTTCTTTCTTTTATACCTCCAACTACCCCATGCCACCGCAAGAACAAAATTATAAAAAATCATAGATCACGGATTCATCTTGGAAAAAAAACACATATCAAATTATTAATCCCTTTTTAGAAATACTTTCTGATTTCTTTTGTATTGGATCATACACATATTATATTTCGATTCACCTTCTTTTTCTTTCTTTTATACCCCCAAGTCCCAACTACCCCATGCTATATATATGGAGTAATTGCGATTGTGAAAAATGTTTTTTCAAAATTATATGTCTTTTTTTCTTAAGAGAATTATATTTTACATTGACTTAGATTTTTCTTTAACAGAAGAAAGGAGTAAAAATATCATTCTGATTTTTTCCGAGCAATCACAAATTCACAATCTCATATCTCTGAATTTACTAACGACATTATGTATATTTATTAACTTGACACTAAAAAGATAGATTTGGCATGTGGCTGATCATGAATTAATATTTTAATTATGCTTGATCTTGGAAAATATTATTATATTTGATGTGAAGCGTGCGTTTAGGATAGAAAATGATCTTGGACTTGAAACACGAATTGAGTATGAAAATATGATCAAATTTAATATAATTTACTTCACTTCAAATCTTAATATTTATAGAACCTTGCACACTCTTATCGTAAGTAATACAATAATCGTCGAGTACTTCAGGTATCGATTCACAGAGAAAATTTTGTTTTCGTACCTATGCTCATACTTTTCCTCGGGTAAGCCTGGATTGAGGCTTACTATCGAAGAAGCAAACCCGATCTCAAAAAAGTTGAGGAATAATGAGTTGAAAGTAAAATAAGTTTTTGAAATTAAAAGTTGAAATGCGAAAATTAAAAAGAGATAAATCTAATTATGAGAGGAATAATGAGATAAATCTAATTTAAAAATAACTTCGGGTTCACCTTTGAATTCAATCTACCCGCTCTTTGACGTGAAAATCTAAAAAGCAACGAAGACCCTTGAACCATGAGTCAAGGCAATCCTGCTCTCGCACTAACCGCTCTACCTTTCACTTTTCCGCTCTCGCGATGAAGGCTCAGAGCTTGTCCAAGCACAATTTGGCCATACTTTCTCTCTCTATAAAAGGGGAGCTAATCATCTTGATTCCCGATAAAAGATTTGAGTCTTAACGCTTAAGTTCTAGAGGGGTACCGTATCTCAACAAGCACTAACTTCATTTCCTAAGGGGATCTAAGGAATCGATTAGAGTATTCCCTTAAGTCGGAGTATAATGCCGCTCTCGCGGGGGTCACCTAATCAGTAAGCCCCCACTCTCGTGGGCCGATTAAGAGATTAGTTCCCCAAGTTAATAGCAAGCCCCTATCGGGATTAATGTCACAATTATAACTTGGCTCCCCTCTTTTTCCTAGTCCATAAATCAACTCAATACTCTATAGCTTATTCGCTCCAGGTCAGGCTTCGTGGGAAGGGGTCGATTCTCACCTATCCCAATCCAGATAGACAAGTCCTGGACTAAGATTCCCCCAAACTTCATCCTTAGTCTCTCGGCTCATAGTATGAAGGTAGCAACACTATAAAGCTTTTGCGGACAATGTGCATTTGGGAGAAATCATGCGAACAAGCAAGAAAGTCACAAGAACACAAAAACCACAATTCATATATGAATTAGAATGCGAGAACAAGTAGACTATTAACATGAAAATAAAAAAAGTCAAGCAAGATAAATTAAAAAACAAAAGATTTCTCAGGATTTCAACAATAGAAGTTTAGTCGGACATCCTCGGGTTAAGATACATGAGTTCAAAATATAGAATGACCAACATTATTTCTCGCCGAAAAAAAGTAAGCGCAACAAAATTAAACTCCGACGTCTGTCCCCCCTTTAACTCGTTCGGCGCCTTCTCCTTTTAAACCCTTTCGTTGCCTCCTACTCCAAGTCGTCCACCAACAAAATTATCTCCCAAGATTGTTACGTTGTTACGACCAAAATGATCTTCGCAGGATCTCCAAAAATTTTTTACTAATCTTATATGCCCAAAACAAGAATGATATCCGTGATTTAACAAATTACGTATTTTATCATTAAAACAGAAAATACGATTATGATTTCTTTTAGAACATGCCAAAATATCATAATTCAAATATTGATACGTTAGATATTTTAAATATAAAAATAAATATAAATCGAGCATATATTATTTTAAAAAGTAGAGCTCCAAACTTGCTTTTGAGATATTAAGCTTACTTTTTGGGTATATTATCTTGTCATCAATATTCTTACCAAAGTTATCAAATTTATACCTATAGAATTTCATGTTCTTGAATGAATGTTTTTATATTTACCAATAAATTACCCATTTTTACGGAGGAAGGTAGGGAAAAGTTAAAAATATAAAAAACTAAAAACTCAATTCCTTAACATTTTAGATTTTTTTATATTAAAAAAATAGTGGTTTTCAACTTAAAAAAATGTAGGAGTCCGATGAAACTCTCCTTAACTAATATTATATAAAAATATATTATTTATTTAATATAGTATTTATATAAGACAACAATGAAATCATGCTATTTTATCATATAATAAAATATTATTTAGTATTATTATAAATATAGTAATACCATCTAAGGGTTCTGAACAAATTATTCCAAAAAAATAATATTTTTTTTAATTTAAACAAATCATTCATTTTTTGATTGAAAATTGGCCTAATCAATACCACTTTCAACCCGGGAGGATGGAGGAGACTCTTTTCTAAAAAAACATTATGAAAAATAAAATAACTATATTTATTATTAAAATTTGACTAATTCAATATTTATATGTACGCAAATTGAACAATTATATTTATTATTATGTATCTTAAAAATAAAATAAAATCTCAAAAGAGAAAATACAAAAAAAAATTATACTTTTTTTTTCTATTCTATTTTTGGCAATAAGGATAGAAAGAAAAAACTATATGATATTGTCTTGATTTGGGTGGGTTTGTTGATTATGACAAGTTACTTGGGTGGCGTTTCTATCCTCTCCTTTGTCTCCCCCTCTGCCACACTCCCCCTCCCCTCTTTAAATTCCCACCATTTATCCTCTTTTCCACAAGCTCCAAGCTCGTCAACACATCGCTTGCCCCAAAGCTGTGGTATGCTTCTTCTCCTAAAGATTTCTTCTTTTTTTTTTCTTTTAATCCTTTGTGCTGCGAATTTATCCATTTATATCGTTTTTTTCGTCCGAAATGAATCCTTTCATTTGTTCTCTTGTTCTTGCTTGAGCGCAATCCGACATCGGATCTTTTTTCCTCTTAAAGTTCGATTCTTTTTGACGTATGAATATGTGAACTTGATTTTACCTGTAATTTGGGGGTCAAGTTGTCTCCTTTCCTCTTGTTATTCTAAATGTTCGAATCCCCATTCCTTAAAAAAAAATGAAACTGATTGGCGAGAGCATTCCGCGCTAATGCAGATCTGCTTCTTTATTTCAGTCTTATTTTTTTTTATCAATTTTGGTGCGTAACAGTTTTGATAGTTTCTGGAGATCTTATTGTTATTATTATTATTCTTTTGTACTTAATTTGCCTTAAAACACTTTTTGCTCTGAGTTGTGCAAGTTCGTTCAAAAAATTGCTCCTTGCAAGGAAGGAGATGAATTTATTCTTTCTGGTTTGAATTGTCTGAGTAACCAATTTACCCATAGATTTACTACTGACTTTAAATTGTTAATGAAACCTAATTTCGCCGTTCTGACAATTCAATTTAGGGGAAATCATGAACTACGTGTCATGTAATATGGTACACTATAAGGGAGTGAGAATTTGGATGGTTATGGAAATGAGAAAGCCTCAAATTTCCTACTTTTTTCTTGAAATTATAAAATCAAATCCAAACACATCCATTGAAATATTTTTTGATGTTCGCTTTTATATAATTCCCCTATGAAATTTGTGTGTGAAAATTGTATTTATTTTCTGAAAGATATGAAAGAAGATATTCTTTGTTCATCGTTTTAGTGCCGTTTGTTTAGTGGCCATCTTTATTATAACTTTTTAATTAGAATTGTTTGTCAACTTTTTGGTAGATTTATGAATATAAATTAACTTTACTAAAGTCTCATGAATGATTAAGTGAAGTCGTTTGGTATTGTGATTCAATAGTCATTTTCCTTAATTTCTTTTTTGTTTCAGTTGGTTCTTCATTCAACCATAGATGGAGGCTATAGGGGGCTAATTATTGTCAGCTTATATAGCCTTTGGTACTCTCTCTGTCGTCCCCGCTCTTTCCTTCCCTCCATGTCTGTGCATGTTTTGCACTTACATATGTGCATTTAAGTTAGTGCTTGCATGAGGATCTTTGTATGCACACACATCACGATATATACCTCTGCAAATTTCCTTCTTTTAACAGCTTTATTCTTTATATCTCTTGTTCATTTAGATTTTGCTGAGATGTTTGAGAGAGACGACAAGACCTACACCACTTGGGATCAGAGTTTACAGGCATTATTCTTGAAGGGCATTTCTGAAAGTATAAACGGTGGCATGGCATTTGAAGTAGCACAGAGGAAGTTCAAGAGATCACCAAATTTTACTGCTAAACCACTCAAAACTTTGTTATCCTTCAAATCTTTGTCTCTTCAGATCCCCATGAGCGATGGATATCACGAATCTTTCTCTCTAGATTGCTGGTTTTCATGATTTGCTAATTTCCAACCTGTTCAAGTTAGTTAAGGGAGAATCATCTTTTCCAAAAAAGAAGGGAGAATCTTGACATATATAGGCCCTGTTAGAATGCCTAGCTTAGAAATGTCTGTCTTTGCTGGCATTGGACAACAATGCACGGGCTCTGAGGTGAATCATAACTTTGAAATGCAAACTGAACTAGCAAGTTCTTCAAAATTTTCACCTGGGCTTGCCCTGCAAATACCACAAGATTTTTACGGTATCATCATACCTGGTTTACCTGATGAAGTAGCAAAGTTATGTCTTGCACTTGTTCCTCGTACTGACCTTCCTGCTATGGGTGCTGTCTCTAAGAACTGGAGGTCATTCATCCAAGGCAAAGAATTTCTACAGGTAAGGAAGGAGGCTGGTAAGCTTGAAGAATGGGTGTACATTTTAACTGGTGATGTAGAGGGGAGGGGAAACCATTGGGAGATATTGAATAACCCTGGGGAGAAAGGGAAGGTGCTTCCGCCAATGCCTGGTCCAGCAAAAGCTGGCTTTGGAGTTGTAGCCTTTGATTTCAAGCTTTTCGTTATTGCTGGTTATGCAATTGATTCTGGGACAAAATATGTTTCCAATGAGGTGTATCAGTATGATTGTCGGCTTAACAGGTAATTACCATATCTTTTGTTAGTTTTATGCTTTCTCTTGGTTAAGATGGTGGATGACTTTTAAAATGAAACAGAGCAGTGTTTTGGCTGTGAATAGTCTTTGTACGTGATATAAATGGTTAATTGATGCATGATAAATTTACTTATAGTGTCAGCTTCTCCGTTCCTCACAGATACCTTCTTTTTTACGGTCTGGTATAAATTTATGGAATAAGTTAAAGTTAATGTTCTATCTTCTTCTGCAGTATTTGAAGTCCTCCTGGAGGCTATGAAATTAGATATTTTTCTTTTAATACATCCTTGTTGCTATGGCTTAAATGGTTTTGTTCTGTTATGCTGAAATGTTGAACATGTCATTATGTTAAACTTTTCAGGATTCCATGTTATTACTTTTCTCGAGTGTAGAAAGGATGTCTGTCAGTGCGACGTGAATCCATGTTTATTCATTTCATTTTCTGAAAAGATCATTTTGTTACTTATAAATATTTATCCTCGATGACATGTCCCATACACTTCATGTGGCTGTTTTAAATATTGTGATACTAACTAGAATAAAATGTTTTTCCCTCAACTCTTATATGTTTCCTTCATATTACTCTTTTTTACTTCTAGTTTTGAATGTCTATTTTTAAATTTAGTTATATGACTTATGAAGTCTATTGTTTAGCAAAGTAATTCCGCATGGGCAGAAGGACTTAAGGATTTATACTATACATAAAGTATCAGAGGCGGGTATATTCAAATCCATTTCTCTTTGGATAGCTAATCTAAGTTCATCCTCAGGAACACGAACATGGAATAGTTGGGATGATTTTTTTTGAAAAAGAATAGTTGGGATGATTGCTAGCATACTTTCCATAAATTAGTCATTAATCATTCCCAACAACAACAACAACAACAACAAAGC
>LTAE01004695.1:26298-37854 GCA_001647135.1 Pontederia paniculata | reverse complement strand
GACCATCCTTTTTTGCCCTAAAAAACTATATAATGATGTCATTACCAGTTTTGATATTATTTTCAAAGTCATGAATTGTAAAGCTGTCATAAAGTAAGGATAATGATCAATTGCACCATTCTTAAAAGTTTCAGACTGAATTTATTTTCATGATAAACTAATCTTATTCATTTCATCCAGGCTTAAATAATCATTTTTCAGTAATACCATCTCTGAATTCCTGCAGCTTCAAGATGAAGTTCTTGTTTCTGATGCTGAGAGGCTGAAGATGACACAAGCTAATGTCAAAATGGTTTGTTCTCCTAATAAACATTCCATAGCATGACAGCAAACAGTAATATTTATCCTTGCCTTTGTCGATCTTTTACTACATTACAGCTTCAAAGACATTTCCAAGCAGACACTCTCCAATGGATTCAAAGATTGAAGCGGAAAGAACAAGTGCTGATAAGACGAATTATGAGGGTGTGAAATTGTTCTTCAGCTTATTATCTCTGGTTCTGTCTTATATACATACATTCATGTATATGTGACTGCTCGCTTTTGCTTTGTGATTTGAAAGGTAATGAGAATAGTGGAGACCCTGGAAGCTAAGGGTTTGCGTATGCCACTGACCAGAGGCGAAATGGACTTGGGTGAAAAGTTGGCCAATATAACACGACAGGTTTGTCCTTTTTGTTAATGTAATCTGGTCATTCAGTAGTTTCTAATCGGTTCATTGTGCATTTTATGGGAATTCAGCTCAGAGGACCTGGAGCAGAATTAACGAAGAGGGTGCATAGCCTTTTATCTGCAAGTCGTGTCCAGGCTAATACTGGTACTCTAGGCGGTTCCATCTATCTTCCGGGATCTGCAAGGATACAGGAAGAGAACCTTGCTGAGATGCAGGAGGTAAAGTATCATTTGCGTGTACTTCTTAACCATATTCCTTTTCTCATTCTTCACAATTTTTTTTTGTGTTCTTAGGTCCTACAGCAGGAAACTGAAGCAATTGCCAGGCTGGGGACTGTATTGAAGAGGGATATGAGAGACATGGAGATCATCATGTCCGAGAACACTGACGACATGTTGGAAGATGGTGTTTCAAGGCGTAATATGAAGAACTGACCACGCGCTAACAAAAAATTATTGCCTTGTGGATGTATTTTTTGTAAACTGCGGCTTCTTGTCAACAATATAAGAAAAAAAAACGTAGAGATGGACCTTACTGCAACTGTATAGCGGAATTTGCAACAATTTGTGCCGATTAATTTCAGAATAGTGTTTCTTAGATGTTTTCAACTCTTCTGTTACTGGATGCTGATTAAGATCATAAATAATAATTGATATGTTGGGTTGAGGTAATGCATGGTTTGTATGTTACATTAGATATTTTTAAGTATGAGTTCAGCTGTGATTTAACTTATTATTCTTAAGATATGTATATATTTTGATCGGGATCCATAATTAACTGTGAAAAGGAGATAAAATAAATTTACCATATCTATATTCTGTTTCATATATTAAAATTGAGTTATCTAAAAATTTAAAAATACAAATAAATGATGAAAGTTCAAGGTTAGTTGGAATATCGCCATTTTTTCTTCTAATGATTTCGCCTGCAAATGTCGATTATACAGACAAAAAAGATAAATTGAAGAAAAAACGCCCATTTAATTTCAAATAGGGGTAAGTAAAACTTTAATTATTTAAAGGAGAATGAAGATTAATTTTTTACTCGTCTTCATTAACCTTTTTATGCAAACAAAAAGAATGGCATCCGTTTTTTTTTCCCATCACTTCTAATCCAACACACCATAAATGACCAAGGATGCTCAAAAATCTTCAAACGCGGACAATATAAAAATGATTAACAATGTAACCCTTTTTTCATTGTCAAAACTACTTGAAATGCGAACATAATATCATATCCAGAGTCGATTCATGGACGCCTGCCTCTAGCTGCAAGCTCACAAGAGCAAAAAAATGACACGGTTTCCAGTAAGAATATGAACTATAAGTAATGTCAGTACACTCCTAGCAAAAATGTCCATGATAACATAAAATAGTAAACCATCCCCCTCTTTCTCATTATCCCTCAGTTAAGAATATGAATGGGCGGTCATCAATGGAAGGTTAACAGGAAAAGAAGGGGTCTGGTTTAAAACTTCAAAGATATTCCCGGAAAAAAGCATCAACTCAAATATTGGGCTTGTTTATGAAGAAATGTGCCCATTGTGCACTTCTTGCCTCCCAGTTCTTTGTCGCCTTAAGCGAGCTTTTCAACTGTCTACATTGAATCTAGTCAGCTTAAAAATGCTGGTAAATTATCTTCTCGTATATCAACAGTTCAACGGTGCAAGTCGGGATATGACTCCGCCATGATTAAAAGAACAAGTGATGTCCAACCAGTAAACGGACGTGCACCTTTTCCCCTTCCCTGATTGTGCTGGTCATACTGCTCCCATAAGAACCCTCCCTCATAGTAGTTGTGCACTATATTACTGCGGAACAATGATGGTTAAGGCATTGACTTCTAATTGGCACTTGATTTGTTTTCTCCAACTGATAAATACTTACCGTATCAAGTTTGATCTCAGTTCCTCATACAGCTTTCCCGCCCTTTCTGTGTATGGTCCATCCGCTGCCATACAGAATAAATGAAGATAAAATGTCATCAATGAACGAACGATCCATTAAAGAGAAGGCAATTTTGCTGAAAGAATCATGTAGTTGATGTTTATCCAAATGGGACCTCTCCAATAAGGAGGGTCATGTTCAGTATTTCTTTTCATGTATATGGAGCTACATAAAGGGAAGAGATTCTCAACAACAATCATTTTGAGAAACAGTCATTTAGATATACAAGTGATACATCAGGAAGAGATTTCGCAGACCACCAATGTGGTAAAAAGATGTAAGAACTGTAAGAGAAAGCATACACTCTAAATACCATGGAACTTTATGTGAACACTACCTGGAAAAGAATTCATTTTCCACTGAGCCTCTTTTTCCAAGGTTATAAACTATTTAAGAAACCCTAGCTCCCAAAGTTTAGAATCTATAGATATACACTTTCTTACGTCAGTTTCTATTTTTTCCCATCTTGGTGACAGTTCTTAAATATCTATTTACTTGTGAAAGTTCCCATGTATACCTTTTGATCGTTTCATTACAAATTTTAAAGAAGTAATATATAGAAGAAACAATTCAAGAAATAAACCATGAATATCATGTTGCAACTCAAAAGTTTACCTTGTTTTAGAAAGCGAGCGTAATCCATAATTGGTCCACAAAATTGAACTATTAGAAATAAAGTCCAGTTGTTTCTCAAGGATCCATGAATCCTACAAAGTATGATGAAACACATTGAATATCTGAAATTGAACATAAGAGGAACAGGAAAACACAAATTGGAGATATGTTTGGCTAGGGACTTACAGACGGAATAATCCCCATCATGAAGGGAAAAAGACTGACATACCCAAAATGAGGAACTAATCCAAGCTGTGGAACTTCTAATGTCTCACGAAGAAGTTCCCTTTGGAAAACATCTGAGTTTTTCAACTCGTGCCATCTTAAACGAACCTAAATAATGCCCATAACATCACAGGTTCATATAACAAAACTGAAAAAATCTGAACATAAATAAAGAACTACAGATTCATACAACAGAAGTGAAAAATTATGGATCCAAAGTCTCAAATGAGTGTGTGATCTATTGATATCGCTTCTTGAAATAAAAAAAGAAGCCAATCCCTATGGTGGGATCAATTCCCCTTCCCGAATAACTGGGGGAAGGGGTGGCCCCTCGTCCCCTAGTTCTGTTAGTCAAGTGGGGGGCCATATATATAAATAGCAATACATTTGTAGAGTGCCACATGTATAGCATACATATGAACCATTAGATAGGTTGGGAATATTATTCCTTCCACTCATGAAAATACTATCACTAGATCACGTACATTATAAACAAGAAAGGTGACTACCGGAATCTTATAGTCGTCCAACTATATTATCATGATGGGCATGAACCCATAACTCTTTTAGGGTAAAAGGATGACAAAAGAGAGACATCCATGTATACATACAAGACCTGATTGTAAAGCAAAAGTATAAAGGTGGGAGACAAAAACTACAAAATCCCCCTCTAGTAAAAGAAAACAAATGTGATGTAAACATGAATCCATAATTGTTAGTGGAATCAAACATCAAATTATGAAATTTACACAATGGCATCATATTTTTGGGATTTCTAGGTAGCTGTAAATGAGGGTGGGCAGGTGATTGATTTATAATCTAAAAAATAAATATAATAGATTGTTTGACGACATCATGGTTTTGGGTAAAGTGAATAAGTTGGGTGGTCAATTTAATAGTGTAGGATGGAAAAAGGAAAAAGTCTGTGGTCCGAGAGGTGAAAGTAAAAATAACCCATGAAATAAATGTAAAAACCAATACTGTAATGCCTCAAAATGTTTACATATAAAGCAATAACATTTTGACAAAAAAAAGTTTCCTTAGAGTTTAAATGAAGCATAGGAAGTGAGCCTCCAATTTGCAGATTCAAAGATAAGTTCACTTACATAACTGGCATCTCTTTGTCTTTTCTACATGTGAGATTTGTCCATTGCACGCAGAGTGATTATGATACCCACTGTAACAATCCAATCACCACTAAGTTTGTTTGTCTTAGGCCATTACGACAGTTCTAAAATGCGTAAAAGGGTTTCAAAACTGTTCACTTATATACCCAATATTTGTACCATGTTTTAAGCATGTGGAATTTGCCTAATATGCTGGCTTAGCATGTGTCCACCACACAATTAAGACATCAAAACTTTCCTTAGCCTAATCTGAAAAGTCAAGACAAATTCAATCCCCAAATTACAATTTGTTAAAGGGCTAGGATAATGGGTAAAAGGCAAATTATCTCAATCCTAGCCGTATTTACTTCTATGGATTGACCTATAACCCCAGCTAGTTCATCATGAACCTTATGCTCATTATCTACTCTTTCTCTCTTACTCTAACCTCCTCGACACCTTTGACGCCATCCATAAAAATTGCTCAATCGCTTGCAACCTCTTCGCATCCCATCTCTTCATATGTTTCATCCCCTTAACTTCACCAACATTCACATCAAAGTTGGCAACATCATGGACAATGTGGCATGTGACTTCTCTCATGTTGTTCCTTAGCTAGGTTGTACCTCCATCCATGCAAATTTTTTGGGAGAGGACCAAATCAGCATAACCCATTACTGGAACTAGGATTGCTGATGTCGAGATGAGAGAAGAAATTTGTCATGTGACCGATGCTCGTCCTTGACTTCTAATGCAACATAACTTATTAAATTTCACTAGTCTCCAACAATATCTAAAACCAATAAATAATCTATGTTCTGTAGATCTTTATTCATGCAAAAAAATTCTGAAGTACCTGAACTCTTGAAAGAATCTCAAATATAAATCATATTTACTACAACAGAATTCAAAAAGTGTGTGTTGCTACATAATATCAGAAACATCTTGCATCTACTTTAGAACTCTATCCTTCTGTTGCCACGATGCATATCTGATTGACTGTACATTCATAGAGAAGGTAATTAGGCACAAAATGATTTAGTCAATGGCTATTAATCATTGTTCTCCCTCCATCACATTCAGTCCATTGCTCAAACTTCATTAAAACATTGAAATAACAACATACAAAAACATAACATGACTTCTCTAGTATTCATCACTAATATTTGAAATAATTATCACGTTCTGCAAGTTCTTTTGACAATTCTGGCAAGTATCATGTCCATTCTTGGTCGTCATGGATGACGGAGGTCACATTCTAATCCAACATGCATTGCTAGGGATTGGTATGCAAACAACATGATCCTGTGCTTGCTTACACAGAAATTCAACAAAATCTCATATATCATGTTAAAATTGGATTGACATCATATGGTACATTTAAAAAGGATTGAACCGAGTCCGTTGACCATTGTTGTTTTTGATAATTTTTCATATGATCTTTCATCCATTATTTGCCTTACATATACAAATGGTTTAGATTTTTAATTTTATCCCAAAGATCTATTCAATGTTTAACTGAACTCATTGTGTCTATTTTCTGCTGTAGTGTTAGACAATACAAATTAGACATAAAAACGAGATACATAGATAAAAATGGCAGTGCTTCCGTGCTAAAATATTGTCAAGCATTAGCATGTCCGTCAGCCTTGGTTTGATTATAGAACATGTCACCTTACAGTGTTAAAATTGCTTTGGCTCCACAATGTAGTGAGGGGAGAACTAGAGCTTATGAAATGGGAATAGTAGCTATAGTTTGAAAAATTACAAGTTACCTTAAGCTACTTGGAGAAGATAATGAACATACCTTTTCACTGTGGTTTCCAAAATCAAAATATGCCCCGGAAGAATCGTCCAAATGCATCTGTAAGTTTGCAAAAGTGATAATTTTGTTTATGTGACAATAAACATACTATATATGCATATTATGTTATTAGTGGAGTGACTTGAATACTGACTCTTGAAAAGATGACAAATATTGAAAACAAAGAATGAGTGACTTAGATAATGGTTTTGCAACAGTTGGATAACTTTTGGCACCTTAAATGGGTGCATGGTTGTTATGTATAAGACAACCTCTACATTATTAGGAAGGTCATACATATATCATTTTTCGGATGACTAGCACAAATATAGTCATCATTTTCCCCTCGGAAGAAATATGTGCCGATAGTAAATGTTCTTACTTTCATTAGTTATTAGAATAAAATTACAAGGACAGAAAAACAATAAAGTAAATACGGGCAGGATATTGAAAGAAGACTAAAAGATTAGGGAAATAGTTTTATACAAAATATTGACATACCCGATTGAGATCATCAAAGTTCGAAAGTTGTTTTGAGACCGAATAAAAAGCCTGTAGGTCACAAAAGGTAAACATAATGTGCATAATTATCTAGTCCTTCATTGATAGGTTTAGATAATATATTCACTTGTACCTTATCTGAGCCATCTTTAATTCCAACTAGCTCAGCAACTGAATGCATGCAATCTGCTGCAAGAAGCATCCAACATCTAAGGTCCAAATGGCGTTCTTCATCACTTGGATGCGAGGCACGTGGATAATCATCCAACCCAGATGATAATGTCTGGAATAATTATTTAGTGTTAACAAAACAACATAGTTAACAGTTGAGCTTATAGTGAGAAGTGCAATCAGAGATAGTAGAGATATATAATATCAATATGATACAGATTGTTTCTGAGAGACATGATAATTTAACCATAAAACTAAGGACAACAAACTGGAAAGCCCATTTCAGATTTGTGCAAAATGAAGATGCACATACATTTTAGAATGTAGCACATTCACTGCAAACACAATAATTAGATATAACATGGTCATGATGCAGCTTAATTACTGATGTTAAGCAATTTGATATAGTACACGAATACAAGAACAACAAAAGAAGGAGACAACAGGAAAACATATAGCATTTACATAACAGCTCATAAAGAAGAAATACAGATTTATATAGATAATAAACAAGAGAGTGATTGGGGGTCTCCACTTAGCATTCTTTGTCATTATCTAAGCGATGCTGGCATGAGAACTTAATGACAAAATGACAGCATATAATACATTGTCACCATGCAGAGTGGATTGAAAATCATTACAATGCAAACTATGTATCATGCACATCTGTTGTGATTCGTTATTCTATCAATAACAGACCAACAGACTTGAACCATGGCATTACAAGAAAAACAACCTAGACTCTGAAACAATATTTACAATGTCCTATATGAAAAAAAGATCTAGAATGTAACTAAGAAAAAGTAACATAACGAAAATCAAATTTATCTAAACGATCAATCAATCACGGAATGATTTTAGAAATTACGAGGAAAAAATTCATAAGCCTCAAGTTAAATTGCAGTGTCTTTTTTCCGCAAAACCACAAAATCACGAGATATGACAGGAAAATATATTTAGATGCTTAAACTGATGAAATTAAAAATAACCTTTGGATTAAGTTCCTTATTTGTCACACCGTCTCTTCCATGCCAGTAAAAGCTTCCCAATACCTTTCCTGAAGGTCAAGTTTATGAAGTCAAAAGAAATCACAATCAGTATATATATATATATATATATATATATATATATATATATATGAGGCATATTTGCGTGCATACACAAATTGTGTATGCACGGTGCATGCACACACTCTGGGCCTTTGGATTAGAATCACTTTCAATCTGATGGTCCAAAACACAGACAATCTGCATCGTTGGATTAAAATGATATTGATCCAAAGGCTCAGAACGTGTGTATGCACGGTGCATACACAATTTTTGTATGCACGCTAATATTTCTCTCTCTCTCTCTCTCTCTCTCTNCATCGTTGGATTAAAATGATATTGATCCAAAGGCTCAGAACGTGTGTATGCACGGTGCATACACAATTTTTGTATGCACGCTAATATTTCTCTCTCTCTCTCTCTCTCTCTCTTATATATATATATATATATATAAAGGTCTAATGAAGTAAAGTATTTACATGCTTTCCAAGAGAAAGCAAAGCTTATGAAAATAGATAAAAAGCAAATGGCTGCATGAGATTGTTTACATCATTAAGGAAAAAAGTCAACGTTCTAATTGTCCAACTAATATTTAAATTGTAATTAGTCTAATTGAAGAAAAAGACCGACACACAAAAACGTTGCCACCTAACACTTGAGCGATGATCAACTATTGTTTTTCACAATTTTAATTTATTAAATGCTGATTCTAAAATGGTTAACAACTCTGGTTAACCATCCTTTTGTTCCTCAAAAAAATGTTGATTCTAAAATATACCACATGGTTAAATATCTGTGAACCCCCATTAAGGTTTAAGATGCTGCATACATGTATCTAAAGAGTATCAAACTGCATTAACATGATACAAGTGTATATTCATTCATATTAGCAAGATGAGTCGGTGAAAACCATGTCTTCAAACTGATTAGTGCTGAAACAATAATTACAGGCTGATATGTGATTTCCCAGACGTCGAGGTTGCTATGCTAGCAAGATGAGTCGATGAAAACCATGACTTCAAACTGATTAGTGCAAAAAAAATAATTACAGGCTGATATGTGATTTCCCAGATGTCGAGGTTGCCTAAGCACATTTCTTATCCACTCGCGTACAAGGTAATGAGGTATTGCATTAAGGTCACTCCATTTTATACATACAACTCATTAGTTGCATACATTTATTACCCTAACAAAAATGCTTGTGCATTGCTATTCAATTAAAGTTTTTCTGCAAAAAAAAAAAAAGAAAAAGAAAAAGAAGAGATTCAAGGCAACATCTTATGCATTACATAACATTTTAAAAAACCAATCACTTGTTCAATGGTAAAGATAACATAAAGGATGGAATAAGTTCTAATAATACCACTACATTTGGCTAACATTTTTAAATATATAGCTGGTGAACTCAACAGCTCTAGTTCGAAGTATATTGCATGTTATAAATTAACAGATTCACCTGACTGTGTCGTATTGAACCAAAGGAACCATGCATTGAAGCGCTTATAAGCTCTACTAAGGAAAAGAGAGACATGTTCAGTCGTTTCTCTTGAAGATTTGCTGGTCCTTGCACTGGTCAATATGTCTGCAGGAATCACATTTTCAACATTAAGTTTCATAGATAAGTTTTGTTTGATGTGGTGCAAAGATATCAATGAAAATTATAGTCCTGAGAGATTCATACTTCACAAGGATAATAAAGAGAAATACCTCTTAGAACAAGGAACAAAGTTGGTGGATTCCCATTTGTTGGATGTTGTAAAACAAATTCTTCAGGAACTTTACTGCCATTTCAAAACAATTCAATGATTATTTGTTATGTTACACCAACTTTCAAAATTTTCAGGCCAGTCTAAAGAATAGATCACCTCAGAGCTTCAGCTCCTAGGATCTGCTCCCGAGGAATCCATCCATCTATGTTAATGAGGTCCAACCAATGCCCAATGATGTCCATGGATATATTGACGTCCCAACGCCTATTTTATATACATCACAAGCTTACATAAGTAAAATGAAAGATTGCCAACTGAATAGCATGAAGCACCATGTTTCGAGAAAAATCTAACGTGATAGCTGATGAACATTTTTTTAGGGGTGGTAACTGATGAACTAACCAAATTATCAACTGATGAAAACCTTCATCCCACAGAAAGCCTCTTGGAAAAAATGATCTACTTGGAACAGCAGTAAAAAGAGCAGATGGCCAGTAATAAATGAATTTATCACCATTGTTCTGCTGCCAAATAGACAAATTGTATGATTACAGGTTATGTTTGGAAGGAAGCTCGCTAGAAGACATGGAGAAAATAAATCTATATTTGACGAAGAGAGAATAATCAGTGTCACAAATTAATATCATCTTACCCCTTTATTTTTAGAGGCGAAAGGATGCTACCAAGTTACCCCTCAAAATAATAAAAATAACATGCTTAATTTTGGTTATAGATTAATACTAACATACATAACATTGCATTGTATCCCAAAACCAAGTAGATCATAGAAACAAAAGTTACTTTTGGTGGCTAACAAAACATAAAGAAAAGGATGTCACAAATATGTAACCAGATTTTGTTTTTGAGAGCGTATGTAACAAAATATTTGACCCCTATTCAAAAGATTGAGGCATGGAACTTGGTCAAACAGTGCCTCAGGCTTCAACCAATAACAGATGGTTCCTCAGATATGAGTCATAAAATCTCCTTATAAACATAAAAATATGTAATCACATACTTATGTTTTATGGAAAGACGTTATTTTCATTTCTCCCCTGAACTATCAATGTTTTCTGAATTCCGCCAAAAACTGTAGCACGAACTACTTGAGTTTCAAGAAAAATGCAAAATGCAGATTATGGTTTAACAAAAGTAAAGAATTGCCAATACTATGCTTATGATTAAAAATATCAAAGTATTTTGGAGATCGATATATGATAAATCTACACAAAGAAGCATAAGTCGTAACAAATCAACTTACAGTGAAACCTTTAGGCAGGGCAATTTTTGACTGCCCATAGAAATAGCCAATGCCTCCTAGCATATTCGCAATAGCTGCCTTGCCAACAGCCAGTTCTTCATGGGTGACCTGAATGAGCTAACTTCAAAATGAGATTCATGACAACAAAACTGGACATATCCAAGGTTGTCAAACTCTCGAGTCAAACTCTTAAACTCAGTTTAGGTAAGCAAAACGAGTCAAGTCGGCATAAACTCTTAAATAACTTAGACTCTTAGATTCTACTAAAAAATAATTTTAAAAATTATGTAAACTCTTATATACTCTTATAGAGTTTACACGATTTTACGAGTTTATACGATTCTATATGAATACGTATGACTCTTCATTTTGTATAATAAAATATTCTTAAATACTAAATATTTTGTTTTAACTAACCTTATTAATAATTAAGAATGATGTTCACAGATAATATATTATGAGGTAGAATTATTGCAACCAACTTTAGTGCAATTTTATC